>CM053038.1:150965239-151122739 GCA_028564925.1 Lithobates sylvaticus
GATCGTGTGTACGGGGCATTAGAGTGAAGCGATGGGCTCTGTGTAGAAATAGGAACAGAGGGGTGCCAGACTTGATGCAGTATAAATCATATATTTAATAAAAGCAGTAGTAGTAGTAGTAGTAGTAGTAAATCACGGGTTAAATTAGAGGAGTTCAGTATGTGGTGAAAATCGCCAGTCCTGGAGTCTCATAAATGTCTTCCCATGCTTATGTTCTGTTCTAGCAAGCATAAATAAACAGTGGCCAAACACATGATTGGAGGGAGATGTGTTCTTTAGTGGGAATCTGGTAAAGGAATTTTATGGCAAGTACAAAAATTCCTTATTATCCATTGAGGGACACACAAGCCAATAAATTACCATGCTCAACCTGTGGTCCGCCAGCTGTTGCAGAACTACAAATCCTAAGATGCATTGCAAGGCTGACAGTTACAATCATGACTCCCAATGGCTTGTAGTTCTGCAACAGCTGGAGGGCCACAGGTTGAGAACCCATGCCATAGGCTGTCCAATGTGGTTACCCACAAGAGTGGAGGCAACCTCAACAGAGAGAATAGGCAAAAAAAAATAAAAAAACCTCAGACCTGTTCCACAGGGGGCTGCCAAAGAACCAGATACTATGGCGGGAGACAGGATCTAAAGAGGTATTTTGCATGACCCCTTTATAAAGGTACAAAACTGGGAATGCCAAGGCTGAGACCTGAACCTTTATGGTACTTATAACCAGGCATTGGTAAAGCCCCTACAAAAGACTTTGTTCCTTATATAATCTGCCGATATACTGCGGGGACACCTGTGCTATTCTGACTTGGGAGAAAAGGTGATTTCACCCTATTGAGGGTATATGGGCTAGGCTCTACAAGCAAAACCCCTAAAACGAGTAATACTTTTCCTGTTGTAAGGCCTTTTCACCAATTGAGTGCTAACACTGACTGATGAATATAGAGACACGCACTATACTCCTGATATCTATATTTTTGATTAGTGACTGGAATTGGGCGGCCCCTCTTATTTCCATCCGTGCGCTCTAACCTGTGCATATAACAAATTCTTGTTGGATTCATCAGGAGTCGTGGTCTCGGTGGAGGCTGTATATGCTTCACTGTTTACCCCCAAACAGGGAGATCATACACGTATATTGACCATCCTTAACAGCATAACTGGGTCCCCGGCAAGATTGTCTAAGTCCTAGTCTGTGATGTGTGGTGTCCTTTTATATTGTGATGAAAGGTCCATTAGCACCTACCCAGTGTCCTGAGGAAGCGTGTTGAAAAGCAAGCGTGGATGATTTGTTGGATCATATTTTACTATACAGCTATCTACAGTTGTGCTCATAAGTTTACATACCCTGGCAGAATTTATGATTTTCTTTGCCATTTTTCAGAGAATATGAATGATAAAACAAAAACTTTTCCTTTTTACTCATGGTTAGTGTTTGGCTAAAGCCATTTATTATCAATTGACTGTGTTTTATCTTTTTAAATCATAATCGCAACAGAAACTAGCCAAATGACCCTGATCAAAGGTTTACATACTGTGTATTGCCCCCTTTAACATAAATGGCAGCTTGAAGTCTTTTGTGGTATTTGTGGATGAGGCTCTTTATTTTAGATGGTAAAGCTGCCCATTCCTCTTGGCAAAAAGCCTCCAGTTCCTGTAAATTCCTGGGCTGTCTTGCGTGAACTGCACATTTTTTTGAGATCTCCTCAGACTGGCTCAATGATATGGAGGTCAGGAGACTGAGATGACCACTTCAGAACCTTCACTTTATTCTGCTGTAGCCAATGATGGGTCGACTTGGCCTCTGTGTTTTGGATCATAGTCATGTTGGAATGTCCAAGAACGTCCCATGTGCAGCTTCCTGACTGATGAATGCAAATGTTCATCCAGTATTTTTTGATAACCTACTGCATTCATCTTGCCATCAATTTTGACCAAATTTCCTGTGCCTTTGTAGCTCACACATCCCCCCCAAAACATCAGCGATCCACCTCCCCTACCTTTCATCATAGGCCTTGTTGACTCCTCTCCAAATGTATCATTTATGGTTGTGGCCAAAAAGCTAAATTTTGGTCTCATCACTCTAAACGACTTTGTGCCAGAAGGTTTGAGGTTTGTCTCTGTGCTGTTTGGCGTATTGTAAGCGGGATACTTTGTGGCATTTGCATAGTAATGACTTTCTTCAGGCGACTCGAACCATGCAGCCCATCTTTCTTTAAGTGCCTCCTTATTGTGCATCTTGAAACGGCCACACCACATTTTTTAGTTTTCAGAGAGCCCTGTATTTCACCTGAAGTTGTTTTGTGGGTTTTTCTTTGCTTTACAACGGATCTTAGACTGGCAACATCACACCACAACTGGCAGGAAAATTGTTCGGGATGCAATCGCCTCATAATATCTCCGCATGGAAGGGACCCCAAGGCCTCCCAATCGCTTGGGGGGGGGGGTGTTCCAGAGTGCATAAGGCGAGATAGGGGCTCTGACCGTGCCAGATGAGCTTTCAAAACTGGTTATTGAGGGTTGAAAAAAAAGACCTGGGTAGTGAAATGGGCACCATCTGACGATAGAAGAGGACTCTTGTAGAGGTCGACCGATATGGGTTTTTCTCTGGCCGATGCCGATATTAAGAAATTGCGGCGGCCGATGGCCGATATGTTAGGCCGGTTTTATATTTTTATTTTTTTTTGCCTTTCTTTTGTCTTCATCTCATAAAATCTAACAGTTAAAACCTTTCACACTGGGGCGTTTTTCAGGCGCCTTTGGGCTAAAAATAGCGCATGTAAAGTGCCTGCAAAACGGCTCCCCTGCAGTCTCAGTGTGAAAGCACTCGGGCTTTCACACTGAGGCGATGCGCTGGCAGGACGTTAAAAGTCCTGCAAGCAGCATCTTTGGAGCGGTGTATACCGCTCCTACGCCACTCCTGCACATTGAAATTAATGCGATGCGATTTTAAATGCGCTTCACGGGCACATTTAACCCCTTCCTTGGCCGCTAGCTAGGTTATAAGCACCCTGCTAGCGGCTGAATAGCGCTGCTAAAATGACAGTAAAGCGCCACTAAAATTAGCAGTGTTTTACCGTCAATGCCTGCCCGCTCCAGTGTGTAAACAGCCTTAAGTAATAAGTGATACAAAAAATTTCTTACATTTTATTAAACAAAACCAAACCTCCAATCAGTTCACTAGTATGTATAATTTAGATTTAAAAAAAAGATATCTTGAATATTAAATGCACAAAAACAGGTAATCAAAAATAAAATGGGCTAACTTTTTACGTGTTTTTTTTTTTTTTTTTTTTTTTTTTTAAATATATGTTTAGTGTATTTTTTCCAAAAAAATTGCGTTTGAAAGACCGCTTTGCAAATGCCATGTGACATAAAATATTGCAACAACCGCTATTTTATTCCCTAGGGTCTCTGCTAAAAAAATATATATATAATTTTTGGGGGTTCTAAGTGATTTTCTAGCAGAAAATACAGGATATTTACTTGTAAGCAATAAGTGTCAGAAAAGATTTAGTCTTTAAATGGTTAAATTGAGAACTCCTCCACACAGAGTTCAGTCTATTGATTAGAAGAAACATTGTATCTTTTTGGTCTTTTCTTGGCAGAATGCCCAGAGAGGAGACAAGTCGCTCCAGGGGAAGACTCAGGCAACTTGCATTGACTTCTATTACAGAAGTCATTTGCAAGTCGCGCTGAAGTTATAATCGGCCTTTTTTATCAGCACAATCGGCCGATGCCGATTAAATAAACTCCAAATACCGGTCGACCTCTAGACTCTTGGCAGAACAGTCATCTTTAGGATATTGACTCTGCCCATCCAAGAAAAGGTAGTATGGTCCCATCTCAGTAAGTCGGCTTTAATTGTGGAGAGCAAAGGGGCATAGTTGCAGGCATATAATTGTGTAAATACAGCCGGGAGTAAGACACCTAAGTATTTCAAGGAAGAACTACACCATGTAAATGAGAGAAGCCAGCAGTTGGGAGCACATGACAGGGGGAATATCGAGAGGAAGAATTTCCAACTTGTTCTAGTTAATTTTAAAGTTGGATAGGGAGTGAAATCTCTGCAATTCAGCCATAATGTTTGGAAGGGAAGTCAGCGGGTCAGCGACAGAGTATATCATTGGCATACGCTGATAGTTTATGTTCCGTCGTACCCACCATAAAACCTTTTAATGTTGGGGTTTAGCCAGATCATATTTACCAGTGGTTCCAGGGTAAGGGCAAATATGAGGAGTCAGGGGGCAGCCCCGTCTCGTCCTATTCTGTATAGGGAAGGGGTCCGAGAAGGTTCCATTTACCCTCACCCAAGCTTCCATGAACTGTATAACAAGCCTATTCAGCTAAGCATGTTCTTGCCAGGGTCTAATCTAGACAGCACTGCCTGAAGGTACATCCAATCCACCCTGTCAAAGACCTTCTCTGCGTTGGACAGCAGAAGGCAGGGCAAACCAATCTGTTGTAAATTTGCCCAATGGATTAGTTGTAGGGCGCAATTGGAATTATACCTTGCCTCCCTCCCCGCTATAAAGCCTGTTTTTGTGAATTACCGTAGGCATGATGGGTTTTAACCGATTCGCTAAGATCTTCGCCAAAATCTTAATATCGGTATTTAACAATGAGATCGGTCTGTAACTACCCGGGGTAGAAGGGTCTTTTCCTTGCGGGAGGACTGTTGTTTGGGCTAGCAATGCTTCCTTGGGGAGAAGGGTGCCTGAGGCCTGAGCATTGAAGTATGTAGTGAGAAGGGGAGAAAATTTCCGATATTGGGCATTTGTGAACCTATCAGGGCCCGAGCTCTTACCTTGGGACAAGTCTTTAATTACTGATTCAATCTCCGACACTTAGATATGCTGATCAAGGTGTTTGCTAATTGGTGTCGTTAGTTTGGGGGCTAGGGCCTCGTTGAAATAGTGGGAAAGGCATTCTGTTTTTTGCAGAGGTGTTCGTCCAGCAAGCGTGGCAGGAAGTTGGTAAAGTTGGGTGTAATATTCCCGAAAAGCTCCAGCAGTCTTGGAGGGCAGCACAGTCTGGGCTCCCGATGGCATTTGAATCTTTTGAACATGACCGGTGTCGAAGGGCCCTGGCTAAGAGTCTCCCACATTTATTACCAAACTCTGAAAACTTGTGTGAAACGGATCTGCCCGCAATTTAACTAATGGGGACTGTAGTTCCCCATTACGTGCCTTTTTTAGTCTAGAGGCCTGGGTAATAAACTCCCCACAGATCACGCCCTTGTGCCCCTCCCATATAGACACCATCCCCATCTCTCCCAGCAAGTTTTCCTTGAAATAAAATGAAATTGTGTCTCAGACCTGCTTCAGAGCCACAGCCTCATCTAGCAGGTTTTCATTTAATCGCCAAGTCCATTGCCGCACTTCTGGGGATATGTGGGCGAGGGAGATGGAGATAGGTGCATGGTAGGAAATGGTGAGTGATCCGATGGACGCACCATAGAGTGAATCAAGAAAATATTGATCCACCAAAAGTAGGTCTAGTCACGTGTACACATTATGACCTGTGGAATAGTAGCTAAAATCCTTTGTGGTGGGGTGAAGCACTCTCCAGCAGTCGACCAGGTGGTGTGCATGCAGGGATTTCTGAAAATGTTTGCGAAATGCAAAAGGAGTGTCTGTGTGGAGCGGCCCGACGAGGTATCTATCTGCGGATCAGGGCGACTGTTAGTCTCCCCCCCCATGACCAATTCTCCCTCCCGGAATGTTGAGGGAGCCCAAGACCCCATCCAAGAACATCAGCTGCGGTGTGTTTGGTGCATATACGGCCACGAGGGTGAGTTTACGTCCAAACAGGGTGCCTTTCAGGAAGACCAATATACCCTCTGAGTCTGTGTAATGGTCAAGGGGGGACGAAAGGGCAATGTTTATGGATCGCAATTGCCACTCCACCAGATTTTGGTCAGGGTGAATTGCTGAGATACCACTGGTCATATAGGTGTGTAGGAAAACGGGGGACCGAGTCAGTTCAAAAGTGCGGCTCCTGCAAGAGTAAAATTTGTGCCCCCAGTCTGTTTCAAGCCACAACTTGCTGCATTTAGACGGAGAGCTTAAGCCACGGACGTTATATGAGAAAAAATTTTAGGGAAGCCATAGCTGTGCAATAGGCAGCATAGCACCAGGGATCAGAGGATTTCAGAGACCTGTGGCAGACCGACCCAAAAAACATTGAGTGCTAAGGAGACAAAGTGCATAGGTAAGAACCAACAAAATAAACAAAAACTTATCAAATACATAAAACAAGTAGAGAACAAACTGCCTAGAGGGCGAGAGGAAAAGGACATGCATCGGGGCTTAGGGGACACTCCCCGGTCATATGGCCCAAAGAGGAGAGAGTGACCCGAACACCGCAGATGTCCCGGTCTGGGAAACATAACTCACAGGAGTTCACCTATTGGGTGTGAGTGGGGAAGCAACAGGTAAGGGCACATCCGGGGGGTCCTGCTCTGTCTAAAGAGCACAAACAAGGGTTGGATGTGCAAGTCAAAAATATGCAGCAGTAATACTAAAAAAGAAGGGAGGGAAAACATTTTAAAGTCAGCAGGGTCAGGGACAGTCAATCAGGGTACATCCGAGGAAGAGGGTCCTCGTTCAGCAGAAGGTGCGGAACCATGGTGTGGCTTGTTGCGGCACATGGTGAGCCGGTGTTGGGAGTCTCTGAGGGTGTACGCCAATCCGGGATGTCCACCATAGGTAGATCAAGGCGAGAAAGGAAATCTGACAGATCCGACTTGTTTCACATGGTGACCTGAAGGGGACTCCCCAGTGATAAACCAAATGGGCCTTTTGCAGGACTTCCAGCACGGGTTTAAGGGCACTTGAATGCCCGGAGAGACCTGGAAACGTTTAGCTCCATCAAAGTCCACGTGGCTGACCGCCCTGACATGGTACATTATACGTTCCTTCAGGGAGTATTTGTGCAGCTTGCATATGTCGCAGGGTTTATCTGGATCATCGAAGGGAGGTCTTAAGGCCTTATGGGCATGACCGATTTTGATCTGAGCGGGGGCTTCCCTGCCCAGGATCTGAAAACTCCCTGTAAAGTAGGGACTATGTCCGTGGGTGTGGTAGCTTCTGGTAGGCCTCTGATGTGGATATTAGCCCTGCGACTGCAGTTTTCCACATCATCCAATTGATCAAGCAGGGAGTCAGTTCTTTGATCCTGTGTTTGGCAATGAGTCTGCAGGGCCTGCAGTGTGGGGGTGATGTCTTCTACTGAAGCCTCTAGCGTCTCCACTCCCCCCCCCCCCCCCCAATGTGGGCTGTGTCAGCCTGTAAGGCCTTAATGTCTTGTCTGATGGCCCTTTCCATCCAGGTCACAAAGCCCTCTAGATCTGCCTTGGTGGGGAGGGCAAGAATATGGGACCACAGATCCTCGTCCCCTATGGCCTCTGTAATGTTTATTTTCTGCAGAGGTATATGGATGTGGCGGGGGTGACCTCCTTGATGTGTGCGGGGGGTCCCGCATGTGCCCTGACTACAGCCCTCCTGGGTTTCCCTGGGGTCCATGCTGCTGGAGAGACTGCCTGGAGAGCCTGATGGAGAGGGGAGAGGGGGGAGGAGGTGAGGTGGACTGCAGCTGTGTGAGGGGATAGGAGACACCACATGTGCGGCTGGAGAACACTCGCCAGCGCCATCTTGGATCGCGAGTCCCGTGGCTGGTATCCACCGCCAAAGTAGGCTTCCAGGGAGCTGGAGCGGAGCCTCTGGGTCCGTTGAGGCTGCAGGGACGGTCCCCTCTTTGATGGCATCCCTGCTGGTGTGTTGAGGCTGGTCTGGGCTGCTGCAGTTGCGGTAGAAAGGAACGGGTCGGACGGAGCTCAGCTCACACACGTCCACTCTCCTGCATGCTGCAGCCATGCTCCTCTTCTGTTGTGATTTATGATTTAAAAAGGGTAAACACAGTTGATAATAAATGGCTTACAACTGTATCTACCGGTAATATATCTACGAATTTTCTATAAATGAAAGGATCCAACCTTCATGTTTGCTATATTGGGTATCTGTTGACTTTGTCGCATATTAGGGTATTCTAATGTGTTTTTATTACAAAATAGATTTTAAAAATTGTGAAATTGTCTTTTTTTTTTTAGACAGTATTCACTGCCTCATGATGTGCCCGCAAAGCGGTGTTCTCAATCCTTACATTTTTGTTTTTACACTGTCACTTTTAAATTATTATTTTTTTTTTTTCTATTACAAGTAATATAAACATCCCTTGTAATAAAAAGGATGACAGGTCTTTTATGGAGAGATCTGGGGTCAAAAAGACTCAAAATCTCACCTTTTTTTACTATATACTATTTTATATATATATATATATATATATATTATATTATATTTATTATATTATATTATATATATTATATTATATTATATATATATTATTTATATTATATTATATTATATTATTTATATTATATTTTTTTTATTATATTATATTATATTATAATATAAATAATTTTTTTTTTTTTTTTAAAGCAAAAGATCAAAAACATTGTTTACTTCAGCCCTAGACTGGAAGTGATGTCATGACTGGTCTCTGTCTGCCTCTGTGACCAGCTGGCCACACCGTCAGAATGTGTTTCTCGGGACTGCCAGTGAAAATGGTTGGCCAGAGAAACATGCCATGCGGCGGGGGATGGGGGGACAGCCGCTTGGACCGCTTTCATGGGGAAAACTAGCTAAACGGTAAACCACATGCAAACTGCAACGTATATGTACAGTATGTATTGTGGTTGGCATGCAACTAAAGCATTACATTGTAAAGTTTAAACCAGTATTTCCTATACATATACAGTACTTTGCCTGTCTGTTTGCCTGGAGCTGGGTGGTGTTTTGCAGCTGGTGACATGTAAAACTTTTTTAACCAAGGTGTTAGACAAGGTAGGTATGTTGACATAGAAAGGAAAAGGGGGGGACCTGGTAGCCACCCCACGGGACAGAAGTTGTGTGACTATTATTTTATCAAAAAATGACCAAAAACTTGGCCACAATGGCCCACCCCTCCAAACACTGATTTAAAAATGTTGGTTTAAAAAGAGTAGACAACGTTGTCACTCACATTCAGCACTTGCCACTCACACATGCAAACATACCACAATTTCCTCTGAATACTTCCTGGTATCTATACCTGAGAGGTCTGGGTAGGGGGGGGGCACAGGATGTTGAGCAATACTTGCCCTGTACAGGGCTAATTGTAAGCTACTAGCACTGCTGACTCCCTTACAACTTAAGAAAATCCTGTGAAAACATGGCTCTCATCCTAATGATACACTTTAGGAATAAAACTGTATATAGCAATGTACTAATGATGTAAATCAAGCTGTAGGCTGCAGCCTGGTGTAAATTCCTTATACACTGAGGTAGTGTCTCAAGACAGTCCCGAGTATACCCCCTTAGGGATTCATGTCGGATTTACCACTGATGTGGAGTATATCCAAATGGATGTTTTCAGCCGAATAAGGTGAGTACTGCCCCAGGTCATATATGAATTGACCTCAGTCCCACGTAATCCCTCATCTGGTTTCCTGTGAGTTCTCCTATATTAAGGAACCAGTCAAAAGTGTAAGTGACAGTCCATAGCTGGTCCTTTTGACGGGCTAACAGTGACAGCATATCAGATCACTCCATGCCAGGTATTTAGCTGAAGGGTGGCTAGGTTGAAGTTTGCTTCAAAAGTATGGACTGACACACAACCAACTTGTAGATGTAGACCACTCTCTCATATAGAATGACCAAACCCTATTGCCATATTGACAGCAAGATTCACTCGGTGTCAGTGTGTACTGCACAGAACGCCTAAGTGGGAGGTGGACATAAGAAACCACAGCTGTCTGGAGGCTCTCACCACTCGTGGTGCTGGTATCCTTTATCCGACTTATCCTCCTGTCATTCCCCGATGTGCGGTGGGTTGTTGTGACGGCTAGGGTTTACAAGAGAGCTGGCCACTTCTCCTGGCTTCGTATATACAAATACTAATTCAACACTATTTTTATTTTATTTCTAGAGCAAGATATTTTTGATACAAGAATGGGAGACAAGAGTGCTCAAGAAGAAGGTGGTTCAGGTGAGGTTTACAAGTACATAATTCTACACTATATCTTTTGTGCATTCCTTGCTATATGCAAATTAAAGTCGATTCAAATTTTGACTGAGCCGGGTGGAAAATTATCAGCGAACAGTGACTACATGTAAAAAGAAAATGAAAACGGGCGCCATTGATTAAGTGTAGATTTTTTTTTTTTTTAATTATTAATAAAAAACATGTTCAAATGCCTTCACAGTGGTGGAGAAATAAGGCACATTTCAAGCAGATCAGAAGTGCTGTCTCTCCTCGGGCTGTGAATAGTCTAAGGCTGCAGAGCTTGTCAAGGAAGTGGCCTTGGTGGAAGCTTTTGTTGCTTGTCTGTATGCCTAAACCCAGCGGCTGTCCAGAGCAATGAAGGGAAGTTGCCAGCTATCCTGTACGAAGGGAGATGACATCACGCTGCAGAGTATGGGGGTGTGACAATGCGTTTCAAGGTTGTACTGCCCCTTTCTCAAGGGCGGTGCGGTTTCCCCCCTCACCAAGCAGATCTCTACTCAGTTACATGCTTTGGAGGGCAGGAGAGACACTAGAGGCTATTAGACCCCCCAATGTCTTCATAAAGAGTCCCTGTCACCCTCCCAATGCGATCACATGAGAGTTTAACCCCTTGTGATGGCAAAAAAGGTAAGTTAAGGTATAAAATATATTTAAAAGACAAAAAACGAAATTGAAATGTATCACCCATTGCCCTGCGCACACCCACAAATGCAAACATGAGCCCAGGGTGCGCATGTGTGTAAAAAAACGTGCTCGCACTACACGTGTGGGGTATTGCTGTCAATGTTGAATGAGCACAATAATTCTAGTGCCAGAGCTCACAGTGAACTCTAAGGCCACTTTCACACTGAAGCGCTTCTAAACTGCCAGTAAAAACACTGAGCGCTTTTGAAGAGCTTTCCATTAATTTCAATGGGGAGGGGAGTTTTTCACAGCCCTGCCAGCACACTGCCCCAGTGTGAAAGTGTTCATTGATTTTAATGGAAATACGTTTTCGTGAGCTTTTTAGGCGCTGTTTTTAGCGTGAAAGCGCCTCAGTGTGAAAGTGGTCTAAATCAATGAGATGCAGAGACTTTTAAAGCGTTGCCTATGGAGATTTTTGGGTATCATTATTTAATAAAAATAAATATGGGCGCACACAATTTTAGAACTTGGCATTTTGGTATCTAATTTACTTGATTTTAACCTCAACTTTGATATTTTACCAAAATTATTTGGTTTGTGTGCACTAAAATGTATTTTATAGTTTTTTTTTTTTTTTTTTTTTCCTGAAAATATGCAATTCATAAACTTGTGCAAATATACTGTAGCATAAAAAATGAAATTACAAAAAAGGCCTCTGCTTTCAGAAAATATATAATGATCTGGGGGCTTTCAGTAATTGCAGATTTTTACATGTGTGCAAAAAATGAATAAAATGCTCTAGCGCCGAAGTGGTTAAGCCCACAATTCATCCAAAAATAGATTTACCTAAGAAGGCCAGTCCACATCAATCCCAGCACTATTGTCTGGTCCCAAGGCTGCCACTTCAAAACTCAGTAAACCAATTAAACAGACCACACCCAAAATGTCCAGGCTTAGGTCACTGGTGTGACTGTCGATCCGAGTTGGCCCTGCAACTTTGGTCTGACATGTATCCAACTTTCATGCAACTTTAATGAACAGGATCTGATTTTTGATCTGACTTTGAGGGGGAAAAAACGTGTAGGGCCCCCACTTCTGATCCATACCAGACCCGGACCAATCATGCCCAGTGATGTCACAAGGGAGCAGGGTCTCCGGTTGATATTTGTAATGGATCAGAGCCGCAATCGGGTTCAAATTAGATGTCTGCTGCTGGTTCTAATTAGGCAGTGTGGATGTGTGTGCACGCCAGGAGAAATCACTCTGACACCTGTTCAGTTTGATTACTTCCACATCTCTGTTTATTGCAGGGTAATGTCCAACTTTATACACAAAGAACAATAGATTATACATCACTACTATGTAAATGTGGTCAGTCTAAAAGGTACATCTTATTGGCTGAAATACAAGAAGAATGCAGGAACTTGATGCTGAGGCTTGGTTGTTGCTGGTTCTTCTCTTTACTTCCTCATACCTCCAATGTGGGGGCAGTAGGGGGTAGACGCCATCTTTGGTTCCAAGGCAGAGCTAAGCTGTTTACTATATAATAAGTAAGGAGTTGCATAGAAACATGTATACACATAAGAAAATAGGCATGTTTATGATTATCATTATGTTCATTACATTCATTCACAATGTCACTTGATGGCCACACCACATAAGAACTGCCATACACCGGAGCTGACAGAATGGCAGGAGCCAGTGTTTGAGGAGGAGTGTTTGCTTTATTTTAAGTGGGATGTTGACGGCAGAAGACATTGTGATTGCTGTTGGAGCTACCACGGGGGGCATTATTTATTTTTAATAAAGAACTGACTTTTCTTTATTGCACTACACTGGTGTGTGTTTTTTTTTTTTTTTTTTTGGGTGAATTGGTAGGGGTAGGAAGTGGCCCTTGTCCCCATGAACATAGTTAAGGGCATGTGGCCTGGTATAGTTGGGGGGGGGGGGGGTGGGGGCGCTCGCTTGGACCCAAAGGCACTTTAAAAAAAAAAAAAAAAAAAATGTTGGCATGGAGTTCCCCCTCAAAATTGATACCAGACCCGAGGGGCCTGGTATGGATTGGGGGGGGGGGGGGGGGGCCCCACGCTGTTTTTTTTTTTTTTTCCCCCAATGCTTTTAAGTTGAGACGCTAATCCGACTTGGATGCAACTTCAATTACATTCAGTAGGCTGAAATTTGACCCAAGTCGGACCAAAGTAGTGCAGGAACCTTTTTAAAGTCGGGCCAGTTAAGACTGCTCTTATAGGGAAACATTGATTTTTTTTTTGTTATGTCATGCGACTTGTGCTCTCAAAGTCGGGGCGATTGTCGCACCAGTGTGAACCAGGCTTTAGAGACTGATTTAAAAAATCAATCTATAAAATGGCATGGCAGTCTATTTTAAAGTAATGCATTTGAAGTGTCTAAATGTATAGCATTCTGTGCCAATTGGACAGCGGACTAATATTTTGCTGTTTCTTATTCTCAGGCTCTGCTGAAGTGGCCATCGCAGTGTTTCTGGGAATCTGTATTCTGGTTGTCTTGGCTGTCATTGGATACTGTTATCTGAAGAAGAAAAAAAGTAGTAGTAACAGGCGGCAGCCTCCTGTGAACAGCACTGCCATCCCCACTACTGAAGACACAGAGCACCTTGTATATAACCGCACCACCAAACCTGTGTGAGTGGCCTGTGTTCCTCCCAATGAGATCTAACGTTGGTTATAGACTTCAACACTCCATGTTGTGCTCTAACAAACAAGACTTAGATGCACATAGCCAGTAGCCAATGTGGGTTTGGCAGCATTTACAAAAAAAGACTAACTTGTACATAAAGTGGATTTTTCTGGTTGACGGGAGTCCTCCCATTTTTTTTTTTTTTTTTTTCTTTTAATTAGTTTTTAAATGTACTGTAGATGTATAGTTTTTGATGAAAATGTATTGTTTAAAGGTTTTTTAATACACATGAAGATTTTGGTGTCTTGTACCGAAAAGTTTCCTTGTCTTGTAACTTGAGCTATTTGGTTAAATCTGATTGGCCAAGTTCAATGTAAGTTTGGTAATCAAATGCCTATGTTGGAGAACCAGCATTTGTAATCTGTGGAAACATTAACTCTTCTTGTTTTTTACTGTTTGTTTCAAAATTCAGGCCCTTACTGGTTGATTTACTAAAACTGGCGAGTGCAAAATCTGGTGCAGCTCTCATGGAGACCAATCCGCTTCCAGTTTTCTTTTTTTTGTTTTGTTCAAGTTTAATTGAACAAGCTTAAGTTAAAAGCTACAGCGCATAGCTGCACCAGAATTTGCACACTCCAGTTTTGGTAAATGTATCCCTTAGTGTTTACCTGCTTTACCTCGCACATTGCTGTATATTTATAGTTTAGCCCATTGAATTCTAGACCAAAGTCAGATGTTAAGTTCCTAGCTCAAAGTTAACATGCTTTGATTCTTTCAGAGCCACCTTAATAGGTTTCATTAAAAGTTAATGATGCATTTAGGGGGTTATTTACTAAAGGTAACTCCACTTTGCACTACAAGTGCATTTAGAAGTGCAGTTGTTGTAGATCTGAGGGGGACATGCAAGGGAAATGAACAGCATTTTTGCTTGCACATGATTGGATGATAAAATCAGCAGAGCTTCACCTTAGATCTACAGCAATCTACAACAGGTGCACTTGTAGTGCAAAGTGGATTTGCCTTTAGTAAATCAACCCCTTAGTGTCCCTATCCTTTTTTAGATCCTTCTCCCAGCACACTTTTATAATGGACAATACTTGCCTACAACCCTACTCCTCTGACACTCACTGTGTAGTCTGTCCAGGACTGCACAAAGTCTTCACAATTTTTCAGAGCAGTACCCATACATGTGTATAGAAGCAGCCCTCGATATGAGAAGCCCACCCATTAGCCTGTCATGCTGTAATTGGGCTATCCATGGAAGTGAATCCAGGGTCTGTAAAAAAAATTTCAGACAGGTGTTGTCTGGCAAACTGTGCATGTCACAGGAACAGGTTTTTAGGTTTGTATTGCATATCTTGAATGGGGTGTCGGGTGAGAGGAGCTGAAAAGAATAAGTACTTTAGATTCTGAAAAGTTTTAAACTAGTTGGGACAAGGTTATCGGATCGTTTCCTACAGCTGGACTGTCTACGTTCAGGCATGTTGAGCTTTTGCAGGAAGACTTTTCTGTGACATTCAGGCAGGACAAGGACAGCTGGAAATTGAATGTACTGTATAAGCAAATTTAGGAGTTGCAGATGCCTTACATGCCCACACCTTTTCTTAGAGACCTGTAAAGTCTCTATCCGAGTAATAACTTTTTATTTTTTTAATTCTTAGACTTTGAATATTTATAAACTGGAGACTTTGTGCCATTTCTTCACTTTAGTTATGCTTTTGAAGCCACACCCTCTAGTTACTGTATGTAAACAGAAACCATAATCTCCTATTTGCTCCCTTTTTTAGAGGGGGAAGAGTTCTGCACACTTCCTGTCCTAGACGGTGAAGATCTGCCATAGATCTAGAACTGTAAGTGTTGTTGCCCTATGGCAGGAAGCGTGTTACTGGCAAAAATCATCAGGTGAAGAAAAATTGACAAAACAAAACTAATTTAGCCACCACATCTGAGGTCTGGTTAGCTACAATATATACAATTTCTGTTCTTTGGTTTCATTTGGCTTTAAAGCTCTACTTTAATTTTACCTTTTGGAATAAATATGGACTGTAAGGGTAGCGTCTGATTTTCCATTCTTAGAAAACATAGTAATGACTATAACAATTCTTGGATGTGGTCACTAAAGACCTAGATATATAGAAACCCAGGTTTAAAACCTTGATTTTGAATGCAGTGATTTGCCAATTCTGGCAGTGAATATGTTAATGTGCTAGAAATGAACATGGCTGCATTATCATCCCTGTGTTAAAGTCTGTCAAATGTATGATATTATACCTGAACTATTTAAATGCTGCTGAAATGTTTAAAAAAAATGTATATTTCTTTTTGTTTTCTTCTTGAGATGCTTTCATTATTGCTATATGAATTTCTACATACCCCTTGCTTTAACACCAAAGTATTGTTCCATATTATTTAAAGCTGTGGAATAAATAGAAACTGTTTTTAATTGTACTAGCAAGTATTTTATTTTTTATTTTTCCAAAATTACTTCTGTTTTAGAGTTAAAGTGATTGTACACACTCGCCTTGTAAAACTACCCATTCAGTTTGAAATGGAAATTAAACATTTGTGCATCGAGATGGGGGAAAAAAAAGTATTTTATAAGTGATCACACTCCTTCTGTTCTTCGCTGCATAAGAGCTAGGGGAGGAGAAATGGCAGCACACTAAGCTTCCAAGTGAAAGGCTGTGTGGGGGTTGATCATTGCAGTGTACACAGAGTTCCTAGCATAGCTAGAGAACTGACCACAGTGTGTTCTCCTACTTGATGTAGTCCGTTTTTAATAGGCAAGCAGGAACCCCAGCAATTTCACACAAAGGAGGCAATACAAAGAGGAAAAGATACTTTTTCATACAAGTACATGGTATAGCAGGCACATATCAGGAATATGAAATGTTAGGGTTACATATTATTTAATATTTGGCTCTTACTCCTGGATGATGTTGGCCTGAGTAAGTGGTTTAGCCTATGGGTAAATAAAAGGTTTATTTGAATGCATATACTGTATATTTCATTCCGTCTGCTGTGCTCACTGCTTGCCCCTCTATCCAAATGGACTCCATCTTATCCTATATTTATATTACAGCTAAATCCCAGGAAGTGAGACTAAGTGCTAGCTCCGCCTACCTCTCTTACTTCCTAGATTTCTGCAGTGTCAGACGGTCTTGTGGCTTCAACTGCTAAGAAGCTAAACCCACAAATATGAGCAGCTAAGACCTTTTTCCATCTATAGCACCGTTCCCTGCCATACTGCTCAGGTCACATGGTGTCCGCAACAATATCACAGTGGACTGCATTGATGAGACACGTTAATAGATGTCTGGAGCACAACTATGTTGCTTCAAAGTAAGCTGGTTCATGAAAAATGTATATTCTCTCTGCTAGAGCTGTAAAAATCCAGTCAGCTGGCAGATCAGTATGCTGAATGCATGCTATATAGTTCTGGCTCCAGCCTATACAGCAACTTCTGTTGGAGCTTATGGACATTATTTATACTATTTTTGTTTTTTCTGTTGGTTGAACTAGATGGACTTGTCTTTTTGTGCCTGAGTATGTAACTATGTAAATGGGTGGGACCATTAGCAGATAGTTAAAATATGTCAACACAAATACTGTACCTGTATGAAAAAAGTATCCTGTCCTTCTTGTATTTTCTTCCTTTTGTGTGAAATGTTCCTGCTAGTCCCTCCTGGTTTCCTATTAAAAACTGACCACACTAGGCATTACAGCACAACGTGGTCTGTTTTCTAGCTGTACTGAGAGCTCAGCTTGCTCTCCTCCAATAATCAGACTTGTGCTGCCACACAGTCATTCACTGGGAAGACCAGTGTGCTGCTGTTTTTCCTCGCATAGCTCCTTATGCAGCTGAGAACAGAGGGCATGTGATAACTTAAAATGTCTTTCTTTTATATGTACAATGAATACATCGCTTCCCTAACAGACCCGCCTCTCAGCCAATCAGGTTGCCAGGTCTGTTACCTGTCACCTGATTGGCTGAAGTCACAGGCGCTGTGATTGGACGCTAGGCGTCCAATCACCTAGCGTCCAATCACAGCAGAAGAAGACAGGAGGAGCGCGGGAGAAGACATCCGACGGAGACACCGCTCGTCGCCTGACGCCGTCACCAGCTGCACACCGGGACAAGGTAAGTGCAGAGGGCAGGCAGGGGGCACAGTGGCAGCACTTGAGGGGCACAGTGGCAGAACTTGGGGCACAGTGGCAGAACTTGGGGCACAATGGCAGAACTTGGGGCACAGTGGCAGCACTTGGGGCACAGTGGCAGCGTTTGATGGGCACAGTGGCAGCACTTGGGGCACAGTGGCAGCGTTTGATGGGCATAGTGGCAGCGTTTAATGGGCACAGTGGCAGCGTTTGATGGCACAGTTACATAGTTACATAGTTAGTTAGGTTGAAAAAAGACACAAGTCCATCCAGTTCAACCACAAATTAAACAAAAAAAAAAAAAAAATATATATATATATATATATATATATATATATATATATATACACATATATATATATATATATACACATATATATATATATCATACAATCCCATATAACCCATTCTATACCCACAGTTGATCCAGAGGAAGGCAAAAAAAACCCCAGCAGAGCATTCTCCAATTTGCTAAAGCAGGGGAAAAAAATTCCTTCCTGATCCCCCGAGAGGCAATCGGATTTTCCCTGGATCAACTTTACCTATAAATGTCAGTACCCAGTTATATTATGTACATTTAGGAAAGTATCCAGGCCTTTCTTAAAGCAATCTACTGAGCTGGCTAGAACCACCTCTGCAGGGAGTCTATTCCACATTTTCACAGCTCTTACTGTGAAGAAACCTTTCCTTATTTGGAGATGAAATCTCTTCTCCTCTAGACGTAAAGAGTGCCCCCTTGTCCTCTTTGTTGACCGTAAAGTGAATAACTCAACACCAAGTTCACTATATGGACCCCTTATATATTTATACATGTTGATCATATCCCCCCTTAATCTCCTCTTATCAAGGGTGAATAAATTCAGTTCCTCTAATCTTTCCTCATAGCTGAGCTCCTCCATGCCTCTTATCAGTTTGGTTGCCCTTCTCTGCACTTTCTCCAGTTCCCCAATATCCTTTTTGAGAACTGGTGCCCAAAACTGAACTGCATATTCCAGATGAGGTCTTACTAATGATTTGAACAGGGGCAAAATGATATCTCTCTCTCTGGAGTCCATACCTCTCTTAATACAAGAAAGGACTTTGCTCGCTTTGGAAACCGCAGCTTGGCATTGCATGCTATTATTGAGTTTATGATCTACCAAAACCCCCAGATCCTTCTCCACTACGGATTCCCCCAGTTGTACTCCCCCTAGCATGTATGATGCATGCATATTCTTAGCCCCCAAGTGCATAACTTTACATTTATCAACATTAAACCTCATCTGCCACATAGTCGCCCAATTTGACAGAGCATTGAGGTCAGCTTGTAAATTGGAGACCTCCTGTAAGGACGTTATTCCACTGCATAGCTTGGTGTCATCTGCAAAGACAGAAATGTTACTTTTGATCCCAGACCCAATATCATTTATAAAGATATTAAAAAGTAAGGGTCCCAGCACTGAACCTTGGGGTACACCACTGATAACCTTAGCCCATTCAGAGTAAGAATCATTAACCACGACTCTCTGAATTCTGTCTTTTAGCCAGTTTTCTATCCATTTACAAACCGATATTTCCAAACCTGTAGACCTTACCTTACACTTGAGCCGTGTGTGGGGAACTGTATCGAATGCTTTTGCAAAATCCAAGTATACCACGTCCACAGCCACGCCTCTGTCCAAGGTTTTACTTACCACCTCATAAAAAGAAATGAGGTTTGTCTGACAACTTCTGTCTTTCATGAACCCATGCTGTCTGTTGCTTAAAATATTTTTTTCCTGCAAGAACTCGTCTATGTGGTCTTTTAATAATCTCTCCAGTATCTTCCCAACTATAGAAGTTAAACTAACAGGTCTATAGTTACTTGGTAAAGACTTTGTTCCCTTTTTAAATATAGGCACCACGTTCGCCCTGCGCCAATCCAGTGGTACTATTCCTGTCATTAATGATTCCCTAAAAATTAGATACAATGGCTTTGAAATTACAGAGCTCAATTCTTTTAGGATCCGTGGGTGGATGCCATCAGGTCCAGGTGCTTTATCCACCTTTATTCTGTCTAAATATTTCTGGACCATATCACTTTTGAGCCATTGTGGATTTAGGGCTGTGTCACTACAACCCCCATTATGGACATGAGCTCCCCCATGCTCCTTTGTATACACAGAGCTGAAGAAAGTATTTAATAAATTAGCCTTCTCTTTGTCCCCAGTCACCCACTCTAGATTATTTTGTAAAGGGCCTACATGCTCAGACTTGACCTTTTTACTATTAATATATTTGAAGAATTTTTTGGGGTTTGTCCTACTATCTTTTGCAATCTGTCTTTCGTTTTGAATTTTTGCATCCTTGATTTCCTTTTTACATATTCTGTTATGTTCTTTGTAACATTTAAATGACACTAGTGATCCTTCATTTTTATATTTTTTAAAAGCTCTTTTCTTATAGTTTATAGCTTTTTTAACTTTGGCCGTGAGCCACATAGGTTTTATTTTTAGCCTTTTAAATTTATTGCCCATGGGAATATACTTTGCAGTGAGTTCACAAACAGTCTTTTTGAAGAATCCCCATTTCTGTTCTGTGCCCATTGTTGCCAATATTCTCTCCCAGTCTAAGTTCTGGAGAGCAGCCCTCATCCTTGGAAAATTTGCCCTCTTGAAATTAAGTGTTTTTATCTTTCCTGTATGTGATTTTTGCTTACAGCTAACATCAAATGAAATCATGTTATGGTCACTGCTACCCAGATGCTCCTTTATCTGAACATTAGCAATATGCTCTGCATGGTTTGAGATTACCAGATCCAGCAGAGCATCATTCCTGGTTGGGGCCTCAATGAACTGGACCATAAAATTGTCCTGTAATAGGTTTATAAATTTTTGACCTTTAACTGTCCCAGCAGTGCCATTATTCCAGTCAATTTCTGGGTAGTTAAAATCCCCCATTATTATCACTGTCCCAGCCCTTGCAGCCCTTTCTATTACACAGTGAGGCTGTTTGTTTGCGCCCCCCCAAAAATTTTGAGCACCAGCCGCCACTGCCAGGGATAACAGATGGAGTACAGTTGGATTCACTCTGCATGGGACAGGACACTACAGAGGAGGCTTATGAGGCTCTTGCTCCCTACTACAGCTCCACCTTTACAAATAGTCCATCTGCATTGCACTCCGTTTGCTCTGGGATGGCGGGGCAGCAAGCCCAGACCGCGATCCGTGATTTACGGATTACTGACCCCAATTTGTAAACTATCTTGGATCTTGTTGGTGGAGAATATGTTGTATGATATTGAAGAACAGAAGCAAACCTTCATAAGCTTCAAATTATGTCTGTGTCTCATTTGAATCCTACTGTAGCCTTGCCTGAAATTTACAGGGTTTAATCTTGAGCGTTCCACTGAAAATTAAGCCTCGACTATTTCAGGGGTCTCTGGTTAGATCAAATACACTACTGGCCCACCCAGCTAGGCCACCCTCAAACCGATTAGGCCATGCTCACTTACAACAGGAGATTCCAAGAAGTACTGACTGAATAGTGACAGCAAGGCCTTCACATAAATGGAGGCTCAAAAAATTATCTAAGGGATTAAAAAAAGGCTGCAATGCAGTGTCTCCAGCAATACAGTAGCAAACCCTAACCTCTGAACTTGGAAGGAGGCTGCCGTAAATCTTCAGACTTGGTGATCTGCCGTGACATGTTGTAGAGGGCCGTGCAGAGAGCAAGGTTCAAAATCGCCACTGCAATATCACAGGGCCCCAAAGGCTTGATCTCTGAAGTCTCCTCCCATTTATTGTATGCTGTATTCAGATCGCACTAACAGTCCATTCTAAATGGCAAATTATAATCCCTAACCTTTCTGATGAGAATTGGGAGGAGGCCTGCTCCTCACATTTTTTGGTATCCCCAGCTATCAATAACAAATTAATACAACTATGTATTTTCCACCAATCTTAATTAACCTGGTTAGATTTCATGCTATGCACCACCTACATAACTCAAATTGTAAAATAGATGTACCCACCCAGGAGCAGACTTCATCCGTGACATAGGGCCCTGTCCAGTGATCATTAGGTATTGGAAACAAATAGTGGACCTACTATTGACTGTATTGTCTATACCTCTCTCCTTAACTCCTGAAATCTGTTTACTGGTCTTCTTAGACAAAGAACAGTAACCTAGGTATAGTAGAATAGTACTATGTGAGACATTAAGACCACATCACTAAAAACTATCAAATGCTGTATTACATGCAGTTCATATTCTTCAAAAAACCTGGTTAATCCTGCTGTTCTCTATCTCACCCTTCTGTCCACATCCTCACTGCAGTTAGGGATTTTGCAGAGCAGTGTTGGCAGCTAGTGCACATGCTCCGTTTTCAGTGTATTTTCTACCCTGAGCGTTTCTTCCCCATCACACCTGATACTAGCTAGAGTCACACATCTGGGTGTATACAAAGTGGTAAATGACAGCCCACTACCTCACTCCTCCTTTATGTCCACTAACCAGCTAAACACAACAGGGGGGGAGAAATTACATGTTGATTGATGGTGGCTTCATCTCCTTGTTATTTTAAGACACAGGTTGGAGGGACATGACACAGCCTGTGATTGTCAGAAATCCGCCCACACTATGTTATTGCCAAAAAAACAATAAAGATAAAAATTTTCTTCTTTTGCCATACTTTACATCAGTTCGTTCTAAACAATCTATATCCCTCACTATCATGTGAGGCTGTTGGATGTGCGGTATAAACTGTATGTAGCTGTGGCTACAAACAGAATATTGCACTGTGTTTCGAGCTTGAGTCAAGACTTCCAGACTCCTACCCTGAAAACTGTATTCTATCATCCTGGGTTCACACCTATGCGAATTCGCAGCGGCCTAAAACACTGCGAATTCGCAGGACATTTCAAAATGCATTGTTTTCAATGAGGCATGTTCACATATCTCCGGTGCATGCGCACTGCGCATTGCAGAAAAAACGCGTCTGACTTTTGGGCAGTGCGGTGCAGATCAGGTGCAAATTCAGGCCCATTATCTTCTATGGGCACGCATCTGATTCGCACCTGACTTGCGTTGTGAACAAAAATTTGCAAGTCATTGTACTACTTCTGAGGAGGAAGTCCACGGCAAATAAAAAAAAAAAAAAAAAACAGCATGGATTCCCCCTCCAGGAGCATACCAGGCCCTTAGGTCTGGTATGAAATTTAAGGGTACCCCCTACGCCGAAAAAAAAACGGCGTGGGGGTCCCCCCAAAATCTATACCAGACCCTTATCCGAGCACGCAGCCTGGCAGGTCAGGAAAGGGGGTGGGGACGAGCGAGCGCCCCCCCTCCTGAACCGTACCAGGCTGCATGCCCTCAACATGGGGGGTGGGTGCTTTGGGGAAGGGGGCGCCCTGCGGCCCCCCCACCCCAAAGCACCTTGTCCCCATGTTGATGAGGACAAGGGCCTCTTCCCGACAACCCTGGCCGTTGGTTGTCGGGGTCTGCGGGCGGGGGGCTTATCGGAATCCGGGAGCGCCCTTTAATTAGGGAGCCCCCAGATCCCGGCTCCCCACCCTATGTGAATGAGTATGGGGTACGATGTACCCCTACCCATTCACCTAAGGTGTAAAAGTGTAAATAAAAAAAAACACACACAATTTGGAAAAATATTTTATTGCACTGCTTTCTTCCAGGGGTCTTCTTCCGCCTTGGGGGGTCTTTTCGCCGGACTCCTCCGCTCTCTTACTTAGCTCTTTTACGAGCGGAGAAGCCCGGCTTTCTTCTTGTCGTCGTCTTCTGGGGGGTCTCGTTCCGCCTTCGGGGGTCTCTTCTGTTCTTGCCGCTGTCGCCGCCTTCTGCGCCGCCTTCTTCTTAAGATGTTGACTCGTCGCTCTCTCTGGCCGGAATGGCATAGACGCGCTATGCATCCTCCGGGACTGTGACATCATATGTGGGCGGGGTCACCATGTGACATGAGCATGTGACCCTGCCCCCTTGTCCCTATATAAAAGTCACAACACAGCGCGTCTATGCCATAACGGCCAGAGAGAGCGACGAGTCAACATCTTAAGAAGAAGAAGAAGGCGGCGCAGAAGGCGGCGACAGCGGCAAGAACAGAAGAGACCCCCCGGAAGACCCCCGAAGGCGGAACGAGACTCCCAGAAGATGGCAGCGAAAAAGAAAGCCGGGCTTCTCCGCTCGTGAAAGAGCTAAGTAAAAGAGCAGAAGAGAGCGGAGGAGTCCGACGAGAAGACCCCCCAAGACGGAAGAAGACCCCTGGAGCAGTGCAATAAAATATTTTTCAAAATTGTGTGTTTTTTTTATTTACACCTTAGGTGAATGGGTAGGGGTACATCGTACAAATAAACAAAAAACCTGAAATGCTCCTATCAAGGCTGGCAGGAACCAGGAGACCAAATGAGTGGCAAAAGCATACACAGAGTGAGGGCTTAGATAAAAACAGTGATACTTTATTGTAAATACAAAAAAGAAAAAACAGAACATCAGTGTGATCACAGATGATCACTGTATATAAATAGATGTAATCTATGTGACATCTGCAGTTATACCTTCATATGACTCAACCTGTCACTTGGTGAGTATATGATGCAGCAACAAAGAAAAAATTGAAAAGACACATAAACACAAAACGAAAATTGGACAACATAAAACAAAGCGTCCGGACGCCGGCAATCTGTGTGTGGAGAACCTGTATGTATGTATTACATGAATATGTGGTAAGTATAATTACTTGTAGGTCAGGGAATCCACACAGAGATTAATGGGAAGCTCGAGCTGCAGGAATAGGGATGAGGGAGGGGGGGGGGGGGGAGGGATGGGAATGAAGAGGTATGGAGGAGGAACCCGGGAAGAAAAATGCTTGAGGGTGGAAAACACAGGGAAGTATTGTGGGAAGTCACTCTTTAGTTCAGCTGGTAGTAGTAGACACTTGTTGCTGAATGGAAAAGATGGTAAGTATCTTCCACCGTGTTAAGCAAATGAGGGGTACCCCATACTCATTCACATAGGGTGGGGGGCCGGGATCTGGGGGCCCCCTTTTTAAAGGGGGGCCCGGATTCCGATAAGCCCCCCGCCCGCAGACCCCGACAACCAACGGCCAGGGTTGTCGGGAAGAGGCCCTTGTCCTCATCAACATGGGGACAAGGTGCTTTGGGGTGGGGGGCCGCAGGGCGTCCCCTTCCCCAAAGCACCCACCCCCCATGTTGAGGGCATGTGGCCTGGTACGGTTCAGGAGGGGGGGGGCGCTCGCTCGCTCGTCCCCACCCCCTTTCCTGACCTGCCAGGCTGTGTGCTCGGATAAGGGTCTGGTATAGATTTTGGGGGGACCCCCACGCCGTTTTTTCAGCGTAGGGGGTACCCTTAAAATCCATACCAGACCTAAGGGCCTGGTATGCTCCTGGAGGGGGAATCCATGCCATTTTTTTTTTTTTTTTTTTGCATGGATTTCCCCCTCAGAAGTAGTACAATGAGTTGCGAATTTATGTTAGCAGCTGATTCGCACCTAAAACGCGGACAAACCGCAGAACAGCCGACGTTTCAGTGCGCAGTCACGTGGGGCATTCAATTTGCACCGCACTGGTCTGAACCCAGGCTCAATGAATACAAAGCTTCCTCTGAGTGACTGAGTCAGAGGTTGTGACCTCATCAGCCCGCATTTCTTAATTAAGCCAATCAGAGGAAGCTTTGTATTCATTCATACAATACATTGCTTACTCTGTCAAAAGATGGAGTTGAATTTTAAGACAGTTTATGGATATTCATTAATTATTTTTACTCTATATCCCAAAGACTGTTTTATTTTATTTTAAACCTGTGAAGAGTAGCAGCTTAGTAGCAGAAGCTCTTCCTGCCACTGTTTCCCTACAGACAGGCTGGGAAAGAGCTAGGGTCATTTGACAGCTGTATATTAATTAGGAAAAAAAGATACTTAGATATTTATTTATTTTTTATTATTAAAATATAGTGCCATCATCCATATACAGAAAGAGAAGGGATACTGTAAATTAAACAGTGTGTATTTAGTATCAGTTCAGGTGAAGGTAACAGGAGTCATCTTGTGGCATCGGCTGTTAAGCAGAACTTTTACTGCAAAACTTTACAATGAAGCACAGGTTCATTTTAAAACTTGGTATACACAGAGCTTGTTTCTAATGTCCAGAAATCGCTCCCAGCTTCACTGATCACCAAATGCATGCCCGTTGCACCTTGCATCTGATCACATCGATTGCTCCTCTTCAGAAGATTTGCAGGATTTCTGTATGGGATCTCGGGGCAGCAGGATCTCCTGGAGTCGCATTAAAGTTGGACAGTCGGCAGGAAAATTGTTGTTCTGGAAATAAAGAATTACTGTACCTGGGAAGTTTTATCTTGTATTGCATAGGGAAACCTTAAAATTATAATATCTAAAACACATTTGGCCCCATTTATCAATGACTTTCACAAATAGTAAGAAAAAGATAAGCAGAATGGCTGATATGGGTAAAAAAGACTGCCTGTCAGGCGCATTAATATATGATGAGGGCTGTATTATTCTAGTGGTTGTACAAAGCCCTGTACATGCAAGGAATACTTCAGATTCATATGGGGCGAATTAGGCCTAGTAAGTGTAAACAGCAGCCCACTAATACACATGTATTTGATTTGAAGTTTTCTGATATCTCTCTAGGGAGAAAGTTGTGTAAAAAGACGATGGGCATTGAGCATGTGTTCATGGCATCAGTTTGCATGCTTCTGAAGCTACTCAGAACTCATTGACAGGTGTGTTTGATCGGTAGTTGAAACTGACCTGCCTTTAACCTGCTTCAAGTTTGCATTCGCATGGACTTGTATGGCGACGCAAAACCTGCTTGGAAGGGAACGAAAGCCCATGAACACAGTCAGATGCACCCAGGCTTGGACACCTGTGCCTACCTGCAAGTAACCGCTTGGTGTGTGGCCACTTGTGAACAGCGACAGCTGCTGTCAATACCATCTACAGGCTGAGCGGCTGCTGCTATTCGCATGCACCTGTCATTCCGGACACAAGAATCTGATGGATTCTTGGTACTGGAATTGCTTGTATGCAGTTAAACAGCTCTGTAAAGGAGACCTAAAGCGAGCCACTGAGTCTCTTCAATAACCTAATGGACTTTTGTTGCTTCTAAGTATGTCTTCCTTTAAGTTTACCACGCGTTACATTGTACAATCTGATCATACAATCTCCTTTAGATCTAACAATCTACAATACCTATCTATGTAGCACAAGGGCTTGCCTGATTGAAAAGATTAGAACATGAAAAGAACATGTTTTTGTTGCACAAAGTTTATATGGTCAGATCATAATGTGTATGTTAAAGGA
Source organism: Lithobates sylvaticus (assembly GCA_028564925.1). Lineage (NCBI taxonomy): Eukaryota > Metazoa > Chordata > Amphibia > Anura > Ranidae > Lithobates > Lithobates sylvaticus. The sequence continues at coordinate 150,992,097 of CM053038.1, forward strand.
GTTGTAAAGTCTCATGGTTTTTCACCTTAATGCATTCTATGCATGTGTGTCCATGCTTATGCAGAGCGAACATGGATACAGTCACTTTCCTGTATGGGGGGTTCAATGTAAATGGACCACCTGTCCATTTACATCCAACTGTCATCCGTTTCCGATCTACCAGACGGATGGGAAATGGATCCCCCATCTGTCTGTTTTTAGCAGAAAGAATCGGATGTCGGCAGGTGCCCACAGCTCCATAGAGGGCAATTGATGGTCCGATCGAGTCCGCCTAAAAAACACCCCTGTGAAAGAGTCCTTAGTCACCAGTATTGCCTGTGGTCTTCCTACAGCTGATCTTTTGCCATGTTTAGTAACATCTTTTCTGCAAAATGCCTGTGCGGAGACATCTTGGTAGAAGAGTAGGCTTTTTATTCCCTTTGTCATAGCTGCCCCCCCTCATGGCTAGTAAGCTGATGGCTGCTGAGGCAATCTTCAAAAAAAAGCAGCAGAAAGGGTTAAGAAAGAACCGATTCAAGTAGTTGATAACAAGTTAGCAGGCCACAAAGAATTAGTAAACAAAAATTACTGCTAGAAACCATACTGGCTTTTCAAAAAACAAATGCAATCATTTAGAGGTTAGGTGAAAGATTCAGTATAGTATAATATTTTATGTTTGTTAAAAAATACATATTTTTGTAGCAGGTTATACATAAACCAGAAAGGGACAACTGAGGAGTGAGAAAGAGGAGGATGAGAGGATTTGGTTCCAAAGGAGAGACAGGCACTCCAACTGAAGAACAGTTGGAAGCTATTCACCACAGCTACAGTACACAAAGCACAGGTCTCTCACCCCTACAGCCAGCCTCAACAGTCCTGTGTGGCTCCTGGTACCAGGAATGGGCTTTGTCTCCTCTATCTGGGTTTCCATTGCTGTCAGAAAGCCTTTCAGGCCAAGCTTTGAAATCTTGTTTCCTGAAAAGATCGACATGAAACATTATGATCCATGTGATTATTTACATTACTTACAATATGTACCGTATTTATCGGCATATAACAGGCACAGGTGTATAACACGCACCTTCATTTTAGGAGGGAGGTTTCATGAAAGAAATTTTAATTTTAAATAAAATAATTTTGAAGCAAAATAAGGGTCAATGCCCATCAATGCAGCCTCACCATTGCCCATCTGCAGCCTCACCTTTGCCCATCTGCAGCCTGATCAATGCCATCTGCAGCCTCACAATAGCCCATCAATGCAGCTTGATCAATGCCCATCAGCAGCCTCACAATTGACCATCAATGCAGCTTGATCAATGCCCATCTGCAGCCTAATCAATGCCCATATGCAGTCTCACCATTGCCATGAATGCAGCCTGATCAATGCCAATCTGCAGCCTCACCTCTGATAACTGCTGCCTCGGAGGGGAAAGGGAGGGGGGCGGGCTGAGCGACATCAGATTACATACAGTGAGCATCTCCTGTTTACTCAGCGACCTCTTTAATACAAAGTCCCGCCTCCTGGACCGGCTTCTATGATAGACAGAATACTGGTCCAATGCTGGCCCAGGAGACGGGACTTCCTATTACAGAGGCCGCTGAGTAAACAAGAGATTCTCGCTGTATGTAATCTGATGGCGCTCGTCCCGCCCCCCTTCCCTCCTAGGCAGCCCAAATTGCAGTATCGGCGTATAACACGCACACGCTATTTGCACTCGATTTTCAGGGTGAAAACGTGTGTGTTATACGCCAATAAATACAGTGTACACACACACATTATATATATATATATATATATATATATATATATAAATAATGCTGATCTCTTCTTCCAAAACTGCCTAGCATCCATGCTGATCCAATAGCTTGGATCTTAGCCTCTGTTTGATTTGCAATTGCTAGGATGCTGCACATGTGATTAGTTAGAACACCAGCCATTTGATGGTTTGACAGTTTGGTTGAGAGCAAATGTGACAGGCATGCCGAGAATATAACTGTTTTTTTTAAAACTGTTAAATCATATGGGTTTAGTTCCACTTTAACTCAAATTTTCAGAAGCAGGTAGCAATGACAGCCTCTATACTTATCTCAGAAATTTCAGAAAAGGCTCCCTTTAACCACTAGCCAACCAGCCGCCGTCATTATACTGCATCAGGTTGGCTCTCTCCCGCAAAATCACTGTAGCTGTACCTTGGCCCTTTAAACAGCTAGAGCAGGCACGTGCGTGGCCGCTGCACGACGGGGAGCCGATAAGCGTGGCCGGCGGTCACGGGCACGAGAGACAGAACGGGCATTTGTGTGTGTAAACACACAAATCCCAGTTCTGTCAGGAGAGGAGAGACAGATCGTCTGTTCCTACTAGCTAGGATCTGGCTTCTCCTCTAGTCAGTCACATTCCCCCACAGTAAGAAACACTATTCCCTATTTTGAAGACGCTTTAACTTTTGAGCAAACCAATCAATATAAACGCTTATTGTGATTTTTTTTACCAAAAATATGTAGAAGCATATTTATCGCCCTACTGATGAAGACATTTTTTTGTTTATAGCGCAAAAAATAAAAGCCTCAGAGGTGATCAAATACCACCAAAAGAAAGCTCTATTTGTCAAAAAAAAGGGACGTTGATTTTGTTTGGGTACTACGTCGAATGACTGCGCAATTGTCAAAGCGACGCAGTGCCGTATCGCAAAAAATGGCCTAGTCATTAAGGGAGCAAATCCTCTAGGGGCTGAAGTGGTTAAAAGAGACCTAGGCCAAAGAAGGAAGGCTGCCATTGTTGAAGACTTCTTAGCTTATACTACAGAATCAAGGGACATCTGTACAGGGGCAGAACCCAGCATGTTAGAAGTGTGTTTGGGGTGGGGAGGAAGGAGGTTTCAGGCTCCCTGAAAATGTTTGAATTTTTCCTGCACCTCACTATAAAAATTTGCTGACTTTTTAATGTTTGAGAAGAGCTGTGTTACCGGTTTAAGGTATTGTACTCACGTGAGATGTTCAAACTAATAACAACTTTGTTTCCTGGGAGAAACACTTTGCCATCACGGAATTCTGCTTGTTCCAATAACGGATTTGTTACTTCCACGGGCTCTGCTTGCTGAAATTTTATAAAAAAGACATACCACAATGAGGCTCATTTATAAAAAAACTGGAGGTAGAGTGTTGCTCATAGCAGTTAGCTGCTTGTCTTCTCCAGCTTCCCATTAAAAATGACAGATAGAATCTGACTGGTTGCTGTTGGCAACTTTTCACTTCTTAGGTATCTAAGATATCAAGCTTTTTGTAAAAGATCCAGGCAGACTTCTGACTCACTTTCACTGACTAGGAGTACCCAACCAAACATGATCTGCCCTTCCTCGTTATGTAGGATCCAAATCTAAACAGCTGAGCCTCTGCTAAATACTTTTTTTTTTTTGCCAAAAAGGCAAGTGGCATCTATAGTGGCAAGTAGCTGCCATTATAGATAACACACTACCTGGAAGACAGTAGCAATCACTGTAGTAAAGGCTACTGCTACAGTGATTCTCCACTTCCGCAACAAGCCCACAGCTAGAGTATGGCATATGTATTGAGCCAAGCTGGATGGATGTACAAAATCTATTTCTGGAATTAATCTTTATTTAAAGATGTTACGTATTTTTACATACATTGTTACAAAATGATACAGTATCTCACAAAAGTGAGTACACCCCTCACATTTTTGTAAATATTTTATTATATCTTTTCATGTGATAAATGCAATTGGGCGACTGGGGGGTTGGGACTTTAAATGAAGCAGGCAGGTGTAAAACATTTAGATTTATTAAAAAAAGGAAAAACAAACAAACAATGGTAAGTTGCATGAGGGTAGTCATGAGTGCACCAAGGAAAGCAATGTTTTCCATTCAATGGATAAATATACAGCAATGACAATTGACCACAATAGTACAAATCACAGTTGCAAGTGATCATTGAAAAAAATAAATAAAACAGTAGTTGGCATAAGACATGGCATATAATAGCTCTATGCATTTCGTGGATTCATCCACTCTTCAGGAGCATGCACGTGGAAAACTGAATGCTGTAATATAGTAGCGATATCTGTAAGGTCTGACCCTGTCACGGGAAGGAGGTTTAGAATAAGGTAATTATAGATAATGATGTCTAGGATAAACCCCCTGAAACCACTCTCAAAAAATGTACTTACATAATCTTTGTACAGTAACAGCAATGAGCCAACATGGGTCAGATTAACCCCATAAGGGGTATCACTGGAGGGAACTGAGGTGGTGAAGGCAGACCAGGGCTGAGCAGAGATGATTTCCAAGAAAGAAAAATTCCAAAGGAAGGGATGGTCAAAAATAACGATGTGTGCTAAGGACAAAACATAAGATATAAAATAGGTTGGGAACTCATTGTGTGGTACAATATATAGTTTTCCACGTGCATGCTCCTGAAGAGTGGATGAATCCACGAAATGCATAGAGCTATTATATGCCATGTCTTATGCCAACTACTGTTTTATTTATTTTTTTCAATGATCACTTGCAACTGTGATTTGTACTATTGTGGTCAATTGTCATTGCTGTATATTTATCCATTGAATGGAAAACATTGCTTTCCTTGGTGCACTCATGACTACCCTCATGCAACTTACCATTGATTGTTTGTTTGTTTTTCCTTTTTTTAATAAATCTAAATGTTTTACACCTGCCTGCTTCATTTAAAGTCCCAACCCCCCAGTCGCCCAATTGCATTCATTAGATAGGGATGGAGGCAACTGACCTTACCAGGTCACAGCCTCATATAAAGTCCCAACTTTTTTTCGTTAAAACGTTTTCTCGTTTTAACGTTCTTTTTCAAGTTTTCATGTGATAACTCTGAAGAAATGACACTGTACTACAATGTAAAGTAGTGAGTGTACAGCTTGTATAACATTGTAAATTTGCTTTCCTCTTCAAAATAACTGAACACACAGTCATTAATATCCAAACCGATGGCAACAAAAGTGAGTACATCCCTAAGTAAAAATGTCCAAATTGGGCCCAAAGTCTCAATATCTTGTGTGGCCACCATTCTTTTCCAGCACTGCCTTAACCCTTAACCCCCCAGAGCTTCACAGTTTGCCACTGGAGTCCTCTTCCACTCCTCCATGATGTCATCATGGACCAGGTGGCTGTTAGAGACCTTGCGGTCCTCTACCTTCCATTTGAGGATGCCCCACAGATGCTCAATAGGGTTTAGGTCTGGAGACATGCTTGGCCAGTTCATCACCTTTACCCTCAGCTTCTTTAGCAAGGCAGTGGTTGTCTTGGAGGTGTGTTTGGGGTTGTTATCCTGTTGAAATACTGCCTGCAGCCCAGTCTCCAAAGGGAGGGGATCATGCTCTGCTTCAGTATGTCACAGTACATGTTGACATTCATGGTTCCCTCAATGAACTGTAGCTCCCTAGTGCCAGCAGCACTCATGCAGCCCTAGACCATGACACTCCCACCACCATGCTTGAATGTAGGCAAGACACATTTGTCTTTGTACCCCTCACCTGGTTGCCGCCACACATGCTTGACACCATCTGAACCAAATACGTTTATCTTGGTCTCATCAGACCACAGGACATGGTTCCAACAATCCATGTCCTTAGTCTGCTTGTCTTCAGCAAACTATTTATGGGCTTTCTTGTGCAATATCTTTAGAAGAGGCTTCCTTCTGGGACGACAGCCATGCAGACCAATTTGATGCACTGGGCTGTGTATGGTCTGAGCACTGACAGGCTGCCCCCCCCCACCCCTTCATCCTCTGCAGAAATGCTGGCAGCACCCATATGTCTATTTCCCAAAGACAACCTCTGGATATGATGTTGAGCACGTGCACTCAACTTCTTTGGATCGACCATGACAAGGCGTGTTCTGAGTGGAAACTGTCCTGTTAAACTGCTGTATGGTCTTGGCCATCGTGCTGTAGCTCAGTTTCAGGGTCTTGGTAAACTTCTTATAGCCTAGGCCATCTTCATGTAGAGCAACAGATCTTTTTTTCAGATCCTCAGAGAGTTCTTTGCCATGAGGTGCCATGTTGAATTTTCAGTGACCAGTATGAGGGAGTGAGAGCGATAACACAAAATTTAACACACCTGTTCCCCATTCACACCTGAGACCTTGTAACACTAACGAGTAACATGACATCGAGGAGAGAAAATGGCTAACTGGGCCGAATTTGGACATTTTAACTTAGGGGTTTACTCACTTTTGTTGCCAGTGGTGTAGACATTATTAGCTGTGTGTTGAGTTATTTTGAGGACAGCAAATTTACACTGTTATACAAGCTGTACAGCCACTACTTTACATTGTAGCAAAGTGTAATTTCTTCAGTGTTGTCACATGAAAAGATATAATAAAATATTTACAAAATTGTGAGGGGTATACTCACCTTTGTGAGATACTGTATGTTCAAAGTTTATTAATATCAAATATGTTTATTATTGGAGCTGATTAAAAGGTACGCAAATCCCCAGAACAAGTTGGCTTTCCTGGAATCTCTCCCAGAGCCTTCAGTAATCATTCCAACTGCATAGAGATTGCTGTGATACAATACATTTCCACAGAACCCTCTAGACAGAGTCAAGCGCTCACATTTATTTTATTTTCACCTTCTATAGTTTTCTAATTTCTTACGTGAAATTAAATCACCTGGTGTGTGTCCCTGTACCCTCACAAATCCTGAATCCTAGACAGAGTCCTGGCACAACTCTGTTATTCCACAGTACAAAGTGGAAGCTTCAGTATCCTATAAAAAGGCACCATATTAGGTTGTGGTTCAAAAAAAGAAAGGCCAAAGACCAAATATACTCTGCATGAAATGGCAGGCAACTCATATTAAGAAGCACTAAAAGATTGTTAGCTTTTTTGGTGCTAGATGTTCTCTTTAAGAAGGGTCTCCATCTTACCTCTTGCTCTGGTAGAGGAGCGCGTCTGGTGGCAGATTTAATAGATTCTCCTCGTGTGTTTTTCTGGTCAGGATTGGCTAACTCTACAAGAAATATAGTAATAATATCATACATTATGGAAAACCACTCAAAGCAAGCTGTAATGAAGTGGCCATTGCGCCTCATTGGCCTAAAATCATGTTTTGAACACATGGCTGGAGACAGTTTCACACTGAGTGCCAGCAGCTCCAAAGGGCTTTACCATGGATCTAGAACCAGGGCTGGGAGCTGAATTAAAGAAGTTGAAATGGAGAAGTCTGTTACCTGTCAGTATGCTGTAGAGCAGGAGACTAACAAAACCCCTTCTGATAACCTCTGCTGATAGCTCTACAATCAGCAAATCTTATGCTCTCTGCTGATTGGAGGGCTCACTACAGGTTAATAAAAGCAGGGACTAGACGGTTATTCTGTCAGATTTTATAAGGTACTTCGTGACCAACTGTCCCCAAGTTGCCCAATCTCTCCACAGAATTTGGAAGCCCAGATTACCCTCAAACCCAAACCCGGCAAAGACCTGACAAACAGAGCTATAGACTGATCTCGCTCATTAATATTAACACAAGGTATCCTCTAAATTCTTTTTGTAAATTAAAAAAAATGTAATCCTAAATATTACTCTCCCTTGATCGTTACAAGCTTAACTCCAAGAGGACTTAGCATTTACACTTGAGTCCAACTTTATTGCCTACCTAGGGACCTGTATTCCCTCTAACCTCTCAGATTCATACCAGCTTAATTACCTTAGAATCCTGAAGCACATATAAAAAGACCTGTCACAATGGCATCCGCAAAAGATTTCCTGGTTTGGTCGTGTTCATTGCGATTATTATACATATTCAACGCGATTCTGATTAATCCTCTACAAATTTTCTTTTGTCAGCTGTGGTCACAGGAACTACATTTCATATGGGGCTCTCAGCGCCTTGTTTGAAGTAAGCAGTCCTCTCCAATCCAAAATCAATGGGGAGCACAGCCTCCCCAAATTTAAACTTTATCACATAGCGTCTCTACCTAATGGAGTGGTTGACTGGTTGGGCCTTATGTGTTGGTGGTACCAGAACACTGTAAGCCCTCATAGTTACTCTTGGTGGGCGCTGGAACGGGCCCTGCTGTGAAATATTATATCAAGAATTGTAATCACATGTCTTTGTTGAACAGGGGCAGAAAAATTGGGCCTTTGGTGGTACCACAACACTGTAAGTCCTCACAGTTACTCTTGGTGGGCGCTGGAACAGACCCTTCTGTGAAATATATCAAGAATTGTAATTACATGCACTTGTTGAACAGGGTCAGAAAAATTGGGCCTTTGGTGGTGGTGTTGCCAAAACACTGTAAGCCCTCACAGATTCTGTTGTTGAGCACTGCTGTGAAATATTAGATAAAAAATTGTAATTACGCGCCCCTGTTAAACAGGGGAATAAAAATTGGGCCTTAGGCGGGGGTGGTGGTGGTGACACAACACTGTAAAGCCTCACAGATATTCTTGTTGAGCGCAGGAACGGGCCCTGCGGCGAAATATTACAGCAAAAATTGTAATTACACGCTCCTGTTAAACAGGGGCAGAAAAATTGGGCTTTAGGCACTGGTGCCACAACACTGCGACCCCTCACAGATACTCTAGTTGAGCGCAGGAACGTGCCCTGCTGCAAAATATTACAGCAAAAATTGTAATTATTTTAAACAGGGGCAGAAAAACTGGGCTTTAGGCACTGGTGGTGGTGCCCAGAACCAAAAATTTTCTTAGAAGCTATCAACATGAACACTGAGGAGGAATAGGATAGTCACTCAGCATAACAGGATAGTCACTTAGCATCAGCATAGGCAGTCTTCATGGGATATCACATTCATAAAAAAATGAATCGGTTACATCAGCATCAGGTGCTTGGTAGCTGGTGATCAAAGACTGATTCATTTTTATAAAGGTGAGCTGATCAACCGAGTCTGTGGACAGGCGCACTCTGTGATCGGTTACAAAGCCTCCAGCAGCACTGAATGTGCGTTCAGATAGAACACTGGATGCAGGACAGGCCAGTAGCTCACTGTGCAAGCTCTGGCCAGTGATCCATTCTCAAGACCCAGTAACCCAGTGGATTTTCGGTTGGGAATGTCTCCAAGTCTGATCTTGCCCCTAGGTATTCCTGCACCATGTAAATCAGACGCTGGCGATGGTTGCTGGAACGGATCAGACCTTGGGGCTGCGGACTAAAAAATTGTCTGAATGCATCAGTCAGGCGGCCACCTTCTCCACCGCTCCTTCTGTGACTGACCGAAGCCTCAGCAACATATTGTCCAGGAGGACCAGGAAATTGTAACCTCCCAGGCTCTGGAAACGCATTGCACAAACTTTGCAAGGCCTCCCGAAGATGTTTCATCCTCTGCTCCCTCTGCGAAGGCTGGATAAGTTCCGCAACCTTACCCTTGTAACATGGATCAAGGGTTGCCAGCCAGTAATGATCCCTCTCCTTTATACCACGAATCCGAGGTTCCTTTCGCAGGCTTTGCAGGATCAGGGAGGCCATGCAGCGTAGGTTTGCTGAGGCATTCGGTCTGGAGTCCCCTGGGTCACTAAGAACGGCATGATGCGCAGCCACCTCCTCCCAGCCAAGTCCATGGGTTTCTGGGGACTGAAAACGATCCCCTGAAGGCCCCACCTCCATGCTGACACAATCCTCCTCCTCCTCCTCTTCCTGTGTGATAGGCGGGCCTGCATGAATACTGTCTGGATAAAGGGGGCCTTGAGAGGTAAGGAAGTCCTCTTCTTCCTCCCTCTGTTCTGCCTCAAGTACCCTGTCCATTATTCCACGCAGCGTGTGCTCCAACATAAAGACAAGAGGGACAGTATCACTGATGCATGCACTGTCACTGCTCACCATCCTTGTGGCCTCCTAAAATGGTGACAGGACAGTGCATGCATCCTTGATCATTAGCCACTGGCGTGTCGAAAAAAGCAAAGCTCCCCTGACCCTGTCCTGGTGACATACTCGCACAGGTTGATGGCCATCTGCTGCGTGTGCAGCCGCTGCAGCATTGGCAACGTTGAGTTCCACCTGGTGGGCATGTCACAGATGAGGCGGTTCTTGAGCAGGTTGAATTCCTTTTGAAGGTCAGCCAGCCGAGCACTGGCATTATATGACCGGCTGAAATGCCCACAGACTTTCCTGGCCTGCCTCAGGAGATCCTGTAAGCCAGGTTACCTGCACAAGAACTGCTGCACCACCAAATTAAGGACGTGAGCTAAACAGGGGACATGGGTCAACTGTCCCTGTCGGAGGGCGGAGAGGAGGTTGGTGCCATTGTTGCAAACCACCATTCCTGCCTGAAGCTGGCGTGGCATCAACCACCTCTGAACCTGCCCCTGCAGAGCTGCCAGAATCTCTGCCCCAGTGTGGCTCCTGTCCCCTAAGCAGACCAACTCAAGCACTGCATGGCATCCTTTTGCCTGAGTGCTTGCGTAGCTCTTAGAACGCCTACAGAGCACTGCTGGTTCTGAGGACAAATCTGCACAGGAAGAGGCCATAGAGGAAGAAGAGGAGGGGGTGGAGGAGAGAGGTGTGGCAGAATCACCACCTTCAGCATTTTGGAGGCGTGGTGGTGGAACAAGCTCCAACATTACTGCACCCTGTCCTGCATCCTTCCCAGCTGCCAGAGTTACCCAGAGTGCCATGAAAGAAAGGTAACGTCCATGTCCATACCTGCTGGACCATGAGTCAGTGGTAGTATGCACCTTACCGCTGACCGCCCTGTCCAACGAGGCCAAGACATTGCCTTCCACATGCCAGTAGAGAGCCGGAATGGCCTTTCGAGAAAAAAAATGGCGTTTGGGAACCTGCCACTGAGGTACCGCGCATTCAACAAATTCTCGAAAGGAGGCAGAGTCTACCAGCTGAAAAGGCAGCAGTTGGAGTGCTAGCAATTTAGCCAAACTAGCATTCAGCCACTGAGCATGTGGATGGCTGGAACTGAATTTCTTTTGAAGGTTTAGCAACTGGGGTAGGGAAATTTGCCTGCTACAATCGGATTTAGGTGTCCTGCTAGCAGATTGCCCGCAAGTCCTTGGTACACCTAACTCTACACCTTCATTCCTCTCAGTGCAGGTCTCTGAGAGGACTGAAGGTATAGTAGGGCTGGAGATCCCAGCTGATGAGGAGCAAGGAGAGGTCTGCCTTGTTCTTTGGTGTTGGTCTTTTAAGTACTGTTGCCAACGGACTGCATGGGAGCTCGACATATGTCTGGTCAAGCATGTGGTGCCCAAGCGGCTGATGCTTTGGCCACGCTTGATATGCTTTAGACATATGTTGCAAACAGCAATGGTGCGATCTGCTGCACACGTCTCAAAAAAGGCCCACACCAAAGAACTTTTGAAAAAAACGCGCGGAGTCAGCAGCGCCCTGCACATGCGGAGCTCTGCGGTGTGATGCAGTCGGTTGGCTGTCCTTAAGCTGGCCCCTGGAGGGCATCCTGCCTCGTTGGAGATGTGCCTCCTCCACTCTTCTATCAGGCACCCACGTAGAGGTCAGTGACCTCATCATTCCCTCCCTCCTCGTCACTGGAGCAAACCTGGCAGTATGCTTCAGCTGGGGGAACATGACTGACAGTTTCGTGTCCTTCTTGGACACCCCCTCTCTCTGGACTCACGTTACTACCTTCATCCTCAACCTTCAAAAAGCGGCACATCCTCCTGCAGCATGTACCTGACACTGATGGTGGGGCTAGGGAAGGAGTGACTGATGCCATTGAGCCGATGGAATAGGCCGCTTTGGCAGCTGCATTGGCAGCCAAACTTCTCTTAGCCTGGGTGACAGAGGATGAGGAGGATGAGGACGGCTTTGTGATCCACTCGACCAACTCTTCTGCATGTTCGAAAAAAGAGGAGAAGCGCGCCCCACAGCCACGTGCTGAGGATGCACCGTGTCCATGATCAGCACTGTTGGCTGTAGACACAGAGCCTGCTTGCCCTATTTTAGTGGCCTGTGAGCGTATGCCTTTCCTTGGTGGCCTTCCAGACATGCTGTAAATTGGATTAGCAAAACACTGCCTGAAGTTTACTAGAAAAATTACACCAGGAATAGCCTGCAGTCAGTTATAGTCTTGGCTAGACTAAAATGCAGTGGATATGTAGGAGACTGTATATATATATATATATATTTTTATGCACTGCAGATCACTGAATCGCCTGCCTGAAAGTGTATTTGAAAACGTACACCAGGAACAGCCTGCAGTCAGATATAGGCTTGGCTAGACTGGAATGCAGTGTATATATGTTGGAGACTGATATACACACATATATATATTTATATATATATATATTTTTTTTTAACAGAAGCAATTTTTATTGATATATGCAATCAGTTATGTTATGCATATTAAGTGTTACAGTATACAGTGATGTACAATAAACAGTATAACTACTCAAAAGAGTCATGCGATATTGTTACAGGGAGAGAACGTGGTTTATTCATAGAGTGTGTTACCGTGGCGTTGTTTCTCAGAATATTCCGAAATTATGTTAAATTTCACGTTCTAGTTCGCTAAGACCTGATCTCGTTGATAAGTTAGATATTTAAACCTTATCTATCCGTCAATGCTAAGTATCCCAAGTCACCAGAACAAATGATTTAGTCGGTGGGAGGAAACAGGGTTTGGGGTGGGGCTTGGGTTCGACGACTGTATATATATTTAATGCACTGCAGATCACTGAATCACTTGCATGCCTGCCTGAAAGTGTATTTGAAAACGTACACCAGCAATGGCCTGCAGTCAGATATAGGCTTGGCTACACTAGAATGCAGTGGATAGAGATTATATATATATATATATATATATATATATATATATATATATATATATATATATATATATATATATATGTTGGAGACTGTATATATATTTTTATGCACTGCAGATCACTGAATAACCTGCCTGGCCTGCCTGCCTGAAAGTGTATTTGAATACGTACAACAGGAATGGCCTGCGGTCAGATCTAGCTACACAGGATACAGTGTATATATATATATGTATGTATATTACACACACACACACACATACACGTACAAAGCCGGGAAGTATATATATCTATATATATCTATACACTAAATACACCGCAGCTAACTAAATCACCTGCCTGCCTGAATTATATTATAAAGAGTACACCAGGAACGGACGGCACTGAGATATAGCTAAACTGGAGATATATATATATATATATATATATATATATATATATATATATATATATATATATATATTTTTATTAGGGATGCACCGATACCGATATCGGTGCCGATACTAGGGATTTTCATGAGTATCAGTACTTGGGAAAATGCTCTGATACCGAAGACCGATACCGGAAGTGATGTCAGTTGGGGCGGGGCTCCTCCTCCTCCCCTCCGGCAGTGGGGTTTGGAGCAGTATGCGCCTTACGGCACCAGAATTAGGGGGGGTCAGGAAAATCCACAGCACAGTGGGAACAGGCTGACAGCTGGCCACACCAACACTCCTGCTCCCGGCTGTCTTTTTTTTCATTATGCAGCACTGCTGTGATCCTCTCCTGCCTCTGTAAACAAGAAGAGGATGGGTGATGTCATGATTCCTCCCATCCTGTTTCTGCACAGAGAGAGAGCTAGCTGGATGGCTGGCCGCTATCCAATAACAGAGAGTGGGTGGGTCGCCAAGGGCTGGACAGCATCAGTGTTTCTATGTGAGGCAGCTGTGGAATCGTCCCTGGAAGCAGAACCGAGTAATGAGGAGAGCAAGTCCTGCAAAAAGGTTAGTGTAGTATGTACAGAACAGTGTCAGCAGGGTACAGACCAGTCTTATACACTAGCACCATACAGTATATACAGACCAGTCTGTACCCCAACACTGTACTGTATATGTTATACACACACCAGTCTGTAAATAATGTAAAGGTATGGTGTCAGTGTACAGACTGGTCTGTACCTAATGCCCTGTACTGCGCTCTCCTAACGCCCTGTACTGTGCCATCCTAACACCGTCCTAACGCCATGTACTGTGCCTTCCTAACGCCCTGTACTGCGCCTTCCTAACACCCTCCTAATGCCTCATATTATGGCGAAAATTTAAAATTTTTCATACATTTTTTTTTTAAATGGTCACATGACCAAAATCAGGTATCAGTAATTGGTATCAGCGAGTACATGATGTCAAGTATCGGTACTCATACTCGGTGTCAAAAAAAGTGGCATCGGTGCATCCCTAATATATATATATATATATATATATATATATATATATATATATATATATATATATATATATATATATATATATATATATATATATATATACACACACACACACACACACACACACACGAGACTGACTGTATATATATATATATATATATATATATATATATATATATATATATATATATATATATATATATATTAAATACACTGCAGCGCAGCTAACTGAATCACATGCCTGCCTGAAGTATATTAGAAAGAGTACACCAAGAACGGACTGCAGTGAGATATAGCTAAACTGGATACAGTGGATATATATATATATACTCGAGTATAGGCCACCCCGAATATAAGCCGAGGCACCTAATTTTACCACACACACAACTGGGAAAACGTATTGACTCGAAAATAAGCCTAGGGTGATAAATGCGCAGTTACTGTAAGTGAAAAAGAGGGTCAACAATGCCCATTTGCAGCCTCACTGTGCCCATTTGCATGCCTCACTGTGCACATTTGCAGTGTAACATCGGGGGATGTTTTAGCTTAAGGGTAGAGCTTACCAGTGAGCGGAGTCCACGCCAGATATGCAGATTTAAGGGCTTGTAGGCCCACTTTTATTAAAGAAAGAAAATGTCCATAAAACAGACGAGTTGCCCACACAGGGGTTTCAGCTTTCCACAGCAATAATGTAAGTCAAACCAAAAATACCAAGCCACCTGGCTCTCTTTAGCAGCACGGCTGCTCAGACTTGTGCTTCAGCCCTCTCGGCTCTTTAACAGAGTTCCTGTACACCCAGTACCTCAGCACTCTTTTCCAGCTTCCTTTTCCAGCCCACAGACTTGGACCCTCTGTCTGCTCTGACAAACAGACCTGTGCAGACATGCACACTTCTCCCTTGCTTGCTTGGACTCCTCAGGAGGGTGGAGCCCAGAACCATGGTCAGGTGTGTACAAATAGCCCAGCACACACACACCTGACCAGTCAGTATGCTGGTGGATCTCAAGATCTGGACCCAGGACTGGGGATTTCATCCCACCCAGATCGCTATGAAATCCCCGGGCTCCAGATCCCAAAACGGATTTAAGTAAACAATGAGGAAACTGAAAAGCCAGTTTCCTCCCAAATAAACAAATAAACTGGAGCCCCTCAACCTGCCTGGTTGAGAATCCTCCATCCAAACACTGGTGGGGTACCTCACTACCACAGCAGCCATAGGTCCCCCAAACTTAAACTGCAGCCAAAATTTGGGGTCTCTGGACCCAAAGGGTCCCGAAATGACACTACTGCAGATGGACACAGTTGACCGAATTTGGGGCCCTGTATCTCAGGGCAACTTGGTGCTAGGAACCCCATCTTTGAATATGTTATAGTGCTAGTTCTACTGGGTTTGAATACCAAATTTGGGTTTCCTTGCACCTAATGTCCCCGAGATACGGGCCCCCAAAGTCGGGCCGGGAAAAAAAATTTTGCTGCAGAAAAGTGCTTGACTCGAGTATAAGCCGAGGGGGGCACTTTCAGCACAAAAAAATGTGCTGAAAAACTTGGCTTATACTCGAGTATATATATATACATATACACACACACATACATACATACATACATATATACACACGCACACACATACACACACACACACACACACGAGACTGACTGTGTGTATATATATATATATATATATATATATATATATATATATTAAATACACTGCAGCTAACTGAATAAACTGCCTGCTCAAAGTAAATGAAATTACACTCTCTCTCTCTATCTTTCTCTCCGCCAAGAACACACTACACAAGGCCGACGTGCAGGCTGTCTTATATAGTGTGGGGCGTGGACTTAACCCCCGAGCCATGATTGCATGCATTATGGGGTGTGACGTGCCACTCGAATTAGGCGCGAACGCCCCATAAGGTTCGATATTTCGAACGATCGAATAGCCGATGTCCAAGTCAAACTCATGTTCAACTCGAACAGAAAGCTCATCCCTATTGAACTGTATAAAACAGGAAAGGGATATAAAAAGATATCCAAGCAATTTAGAATGCCAATCAGCAGTGTTCAAACTCTAAATCAAGAAGTGGAAAATGAGGAGTTCTGTTGAAACTAAACCACGGTCAGGTAGACCAACTAAAATTTCAGCCACAACTGCCAGGAAAATTGTTCGGGATGCAAAGAAAAACCCACAAATAACTTCAGGTGAAATACAGGACACTCTGAAAACATGTGGTGTGGCTGTTTCAAGATGCACAATAAGGAGGCACTTGAAGAAAGATGGGCTGCATGGTCGAGTCACCAGAAAAAAGCCATTACTACGCAAATGCTACAAAGTATTCCACTTACAATACACCAAACAGCACAGAGACAAGCCTCAAACATTTTAGAACAAAGTCATTTGGAGTGATGAGACCAAAAGTAAGCTTTTTGGCCACAACCATAAACACATTTGTAGAGGAGTCAACAAGGCATATGATGAAAGGTACACCATTCCTACTGTGAAAACACGGAGGTGGATCACTGATGTTTTAGGGATGTGTGAGCTACAAAGGCACAGGAAATTTGGTCAAAATTGATGGCAAGATGAATGCAGTATGTTATCAAAAAATACTGGAGGAACATTTGCATTCATCAGCCAGGAAGCTGCGCATGACAATGATCCAAAACACAAGGCCAAGTCGACCTGCCATTGGCTACAGCAGAATAAAGTGAAGGTACTTGAGTGGCCATCTCAGTCTCCTGACCTCAATATCATTCTCCCTGCGCATCCTGTTCTCCATTTCATTGATCTTTATCTGGTAATTAGCCATTTGTTCCCTTATAACTCTCATCTCCTGTTTCATAGGATTTAGGTAATCTTCCATTAAGCTAACCCTCCCCTCAAGGGCAGTAGTCCTTTCCCGGACCTTTTGCATATCGTGCCTAACGAGGGAGAGTTCTTTCCTCACAGTTTTAAGCTGGACAGACATTTAATTTACAGAACTTTTACAGGAATTAATTGCATGCAGTATTTCCGTTAATGATGGTTCTGCTTCCCCCGGGGTTACCGTGCTAGACGGTGGCGTTGGTTGCCCTTGTGCATCCTTGATCCCCTTACCCGGTAGACTTACTATGGGGCATTCGCCCCCTTCACCGGGGTTACCTGGCCCAGTCCCAAACTTTTCCTTGTAGGATTAGCCCCGAACTATGGTTTGGACAACATAGTGACGTATTGGGTCTGTTGGCTGTTTTTTGGAGAGGTCTGCGAGCGTGAAAATTCCTTTAATCTGGCAGCAGCTGCCTGGCTCACCTTTGTGGTGCGCTGCAATGGCATAATCACAAAAAGTTAATACATGGGAGCACGGACGTCCGCAGAACTTTTTCCAGGGGAGGGGGGCATCATTTTAGGGTCACCCATGCACTGCCCCTGTTCGACAATGTCATTATCACATTATCATGGTCAGAGACTGCAGACATAGTACAGTCCCTAGGATAAGTAATGGATAATGGCCAACAGGCCCTCTTACCAGACCCAGGGAAACTACAGCAGTGATCCCTCCAGCTGGATGATCACTCACTCTAAAATCCCCGGGGTGGCGACTATTGTCAGTAGTGTAGCATGTCTGTACCCTGGTAGTGGCTCCGTTTTTCTCTCTCTGGTGGTGCTGAGCAGCTAGTCTCTCTCTGGTGGCACTGGGCAGCGTGTCTCTCTCTCTGGTGGCACTGGGCAGCATGGCTCTCTCTCTGGCTTCTGCCCAGCTCACTCCTCGTTCTTTGTCCTGTAGCACTCTCTCCCTCAGCTTTTTTCCAGGCTGCAGTCTATCAATCTCTCTCGATCGAGCTGTAGCCTCCTCCCTGTGGAAAACGGGGCCGCCGATCTTTGGGACTACATGTCCCATGATGCTCTCCTTTCTTATTCCTCTTTTGATTGGCCCTCAGTTATGGCCAATAGGGAAAGAACAGAGTGGGCAGGAAGCTGGGCGGGGGACCTGGTGAGAGCCACCATCTCTTCTCCCTGACAGGCGAAAGGGAGGGCGAGCGGGGGAAACCTCCGACAGCCCGCAGCTCGCCTTTCTCCTGTTACAGCGCTGCCGAGCTCTCTGCTGGACTGAGCAGGGAAAAGAGCCGAAATCACACTACACTGATGGGGGGGCTTGACAGAACCTTGATGGTGTCACCCCGATAGCGACGCAACTGTGATGAATTTAAGAACTGATCCCTGATTCCAGGGGGGGGGGGGGGCACTTGGCCCCCTTGCCCCTACCTGCGGAAGCCCATGCATGGGAGTGTATATTTATCTCAATCCCTTTTTCCCATCCTCTACCATTCTCATGGCCAGGTATTTAAAACAGGGCAGAGGGGGAGGGGGAAAGAAGTCAAAGGAGATGGGAAGAGAAACATCCCCCACAGTTCAAAAAATGATCCTTCCCAATCCCAAGCTCTTGACTTAACAAAAAGTCCTTAGAACTGGCAATTGATGGTACACAGGGAAAAGCAAACAACATGAAAAAAAAAAAAAAGGGAACCTTTTCGGCTATCCTCCAGTGCTGCTGGAATTAACCCTGATACTTGTATTGCAAAGGGACTGTCCCAACAAGCAGCTCCCTGCCAGCCTCTCAAATTGCTTTTTGGGGGTAATTCAGTGCTTAATGTAAAAGAGACGGAGTGAGTGTTGCCCCCTCAACACATAAGATTTCTAGCACAGTCAGTCCAAACCCGGAAAAAAAAAAAAAAGAGTCAGGTAGAGCAAAAGGACAGGAGAGGAAATGGCAATCCTCCACAAAAAAAAGAAAGAAAAAGGTTACTCTTTTTTCACAATCCAGCCTTCTGGGTTCGCACCAGAGTATAGTGGAAGGAAAAAAAAAAAAAAACTTGCACTTTCTCTATACAACCTCCTTCTCCCTCCAGCAAGTACGTAATTGAAATTTGTATAAAAATTATATATACTAAAGTGCTGATGTGAATGATTATATTAAATTGTGAACCAAAAAAAATATATTAAGATAAACAAATGATGGTGACTGCTATTATTGGGTTATGTGCCAATATCACAAAAAAGTCAATATATAAAAAGTTAATAAAGCGCTACCATCAACCTTAATATAGCACAGTGATCCAATAAATAATGTGATTCAATAAAAGATGTGATTCTATAAAAGATGTGATTCTATAAAAGATAAATAAAACTAATCATATATATATATATATATATATATGTCCAGTAAACCACATTAAATATAGTGCCAGTGATGTAACACGTAGGAGGAGCCAGTAACCCTAGTGCTGTGTGAGCAGGAACAGCTAAGTGAGGAGATTGTCTCTGAATATATGCAACTGACCTACTTAAATGCGATCTTATTGCAGGGCATGTGTGAGTGCAATTGTGTTTTATTACCCACATGTCGTTTTTAGTTTATTTATTTGCGCAATGAGGTATAGGTCTTTTCTTTTGTTTGAGCAATATCGATCTATGAAGGATTGAAAGCAATGAAGGTTTGAAAGCAATCCACCACATGTGAACATCATAAGAGACTACACACCTGAACATTTGGGTATCGTTGTGATTCTGTGTTTTATCTTACAAATAAGTGGTATCTGACTTTTTCCCAGCATCTCCAGGAATCTACAAGCATCTTGGAAGAACAGTAATTAATTTACATTTATTGTGGTTTACTGGAGATATATATATATATATATATATATATATATATATATATATATATTATTAGTTTAACTTTTATAGGATCACATCTTTTATTGGATCACATTTATTGGATCACTGTGCTATATTAAGGTTGATGGTAGCGCTTTAACTTTTTATATAAGTAACTGAAATTGTCTCACCCAGCCACTGCGCTGATATCAGGAGAATTTCAGAGGGAGGAGGAACAAACTCTCAACACTGTGTCCTTCTTTCCAGCATGTGGGGTCGTAATAGGAGTTCAGAGGGGGGTCTTCTCCCCTCTTCTCACATCACCACTGTCCGCCTTTAACCGAAGTGCCATTCCGTCCCAAAGAATGAGAGGGGCGGGAGGACGGGGGATTCTACAGCGTGCGTCTGTCAGCTAGCAGGAGGGGGAAGGTGATGTTCTAATCTCCTCCACAGCTTTCACCAATGATATCGGCGTATATTCGTGGGGAAGACTCCACTCTCTCTCTCTCATCAGAGCGCCTGCCGTAAGCCGCATCTCACGGACGGCACCAGCTCCCAATCAACCAACGGTATCCGAAGGTCCCGGGGAGGGAGGTTAATCTCAGGAGAAGTGAGGGGAGAGGAGGGAGGAGGGGGGAGAGCATTCTCACTCTCACATCAGTGTCCGCATCCGGTCACGCCCCCCCATTTCTGGCTTTTTACTGCATATAAATCTGTGTATTTTGGATGTCCCAGCTGCTCCCAAAATCACTATTTTGTCTATGATCCCCTAGACCCATTTCTAAAAAAAAAAAAAAAAAAAAAGGATCTTACGGCATTGCCTATTGGCGACCAGAGTTGTTATCTCCTGTCACTGGAAGTCTGACTCCCCTTCTTTGGGGCAAGGCTCTTAATGACATAATGTCGATGGAAATGCTGGTAGCTGAGGATAGTTTGAATCCTGAAAAGGTCCACACTACTTTGACTTTCTGACAAGCATATAGTGGTTCCCCTCATTTTCAAGCTCTCCTCGATTAATATCTAGTCCATTATTTATTAGGTGCATGTCTTTGGGAGCTTCTCAAATGGTCATGGGCAGAGCAATTTTCAGAATTTGTATTGTCTGGTCTTAAAACATATTTAGTTTCTCTTGGTTGCATAATTGCTACCTTCACAGATTCTCTCCCTCCTCTTGTTTTGATAATGTAAAGTTTTATGGTACTAGGTTGACATTTTGTCTTCCAAGGCCTCATCCGGTGTTCCTGAGGCCCAATATTAGCCTGTTCAGATATACATATTGGATTTGTATATGGTTTTTCATTTTCACTTAGAGAAATTTATATGTGAACTTTGTCTATCTACCTACTGTATGTTACGCAGTATTTTGGATTCCAGTCTTTTTTAAGGTTTATGCATTTAACATAACAGAGCCCCCACCATGGGGAAAAAGTAGACAGGCACTTGGGTACAGATTCCCTTCATGGGATAACCAATATAGCAAAGACAAAGCATTCAATTAGTGTAGCGATAAGAAATATTGTTACATCTCAAGAGTTGCTAGAAAGCTAGAGGAAAGAGCAGGTTCTAAAGAAGTAATTTCTCTTATTCAACATTCTTGCCTGTTGTCTTACTTGCACCAAGTGCCTAAACAAAAACAAATTACCAACAGGTAGAAATGTTACTTGGTTGTCTAAAAGAAGGAAGAAGGAGGCAGGGCAAGGGGGAGACAAGAAGAAGGTTAGAGAGAAAGAACGGAAGTAGAAAAGATGTGAGCAAGATCCCCAGGTCACACTAGACTCTCTCTAGGTATGCAGCCAAGGCTTCCAAGTCTTATCAAACTTTAGGCATTATTGAGGTTATACGAGAGTTTATCGTTCTGAGGAACATATTCAAGTGAGACCACCGACTGATTCTAACACCTAGCAATGGCATTTCTAACTGTCAGGATAATGTAGGATATACGTTTTTTGCGGTGTTTATGAGCCTCAATGTCAAGTTTCTGAAAAAGAGCAATTTTAGGTTTCCTGAGGACGTTCACCTGTTACCAAGTGTATTAGAAGAAAAATCCTTATCCAAAATATAGTGATTTTGGGGCATTGCCACCAAATATGGAACAAGCTCCCAATCTCAGTTGTCCACATTGCCTAAAGAAAGAAGAGAAGGCTTGTGGGCATATTTCAGTGACTCTGGTAGGGACCAAGTAGCACCTCAACAGCGTTTTCTAATTGGATTCCACCAGATTTGTGTTAAGAGATACGTTGGCCAGATTATTTGCTACTTCTTTCCATTCGTTTACCTCTAAGGTCATTTCCAAATTGATTTCCAATTGGGTCATGTTGGGGAGTTTGTGCATTAGTAACGTGCGTGGAGTAACTAAAAGCTCATATAATGTGGACACGTGGCCCCTCAGGAGTGTGGCAGCCCTGCAAAAGAATTCATAGGATATTATAGTAAGTGGTCGAGTCGCCCATTTTAGTTTTTACACCAAGAAAGATGAAACCTGATGGTATCAAAACATAGGTGGGAGGCATTTCCAGTTTGGTTTCATAGTACTCAAGAGAATAAGGTTCAATTCCATGGAGAAGGTCCCCTATCTGCAGCAACCTTTTGTTTTCCCTCCAGTTGAATAAGCTTGGCTGCAGTCCCAGCAGACATTCTACCAGCACGGTTGGTGGGGGACACTGATAGCAGGAGGCAGATGAGGGGGACACTGATGGTGGGGGGCAGATGAGGGGGACATTGATGGCAGGGAGGCAGATGAACGGGACACTGATGACAGGGAGGCATATGAGGGGGACACTGATGGCGGGGGCCAGATGAGAGGGACACTGATGGCAGGGGGGCAGATGAGGGGGACAATGATGGTGTGGAACACTGATGGTGGGGGACAGATAAGGGGGCACTGATCATGGGGTACACTGATGGTGAAGGACAGATAGTGATAGCAGGGAACAGATGAGGGGTACATTGATGGCAGGAGACAGATGAGGGGGACACTGATGGAAGGGGAGGCAGATGAGGGGGACACTGATGACGAGGAGGCAGATGAGGGGGGACAATGATGGTGGGGGGGCAGATGAGGGGGACATGGATGGCAGGGGGGAAGTTGAAGGGGACAGATAAAGGGGCATTGATCATGGGGTACACTAATGGTGGAGGACAGATAAGGGGGGCACTAATTTCATGGGACAGATGAGTAAGATACTGATGGCGGGGGCTAAATGTAAACGGCGCCTAATACAACAGCAATGGAAGGCTCAGCCCAGTCTCAGTCACAAACACTGCAGTTGCCACACAGTCTCTCATGGCTAGTATAAAGATTGCCAACACAGCAGTGATATATCTGCGGACGCTCTGTGAGGCTAAGCCAAAAGGAAAAAGAGTGACACACCTGTGACCTGAAGAGCAGTTCATCCATTTGGTGGGCCGGTGGCTACACTATGCTCTATGCCTTGTGTTCTGCGAGCCAGGGCCCAGGCAAAGCTCCACCCCCCAAGCTCAAGGTGGGAAGCACTGCAAGCCATTGGGAATACAGGGTGTAGAAAGCGAGGGGGGGGGGGACTATGGGTGCCGCTCCCACTGTGCATTTGCATTTTTTTTGCAAACATGATCACAAAATGGCCCAAATGGGTGTAGTTTACCACTACTACATGATAATTTTGTAACTGATACCATTTGTTTTATTTGGGTGGCAACTGGTGGCTCCTCTTAGAGATTAATAGCTAGGGATTTTAGTAGCATGACTGAGCCACTAAATATCTACTGTTGTGCCAGTCCTTGAGCACTTGTTTTTCAAGTTTATTTTCTTACATTTATAAAAGTTCTGTTTATGGTGCTCATCTGTTCCACGTACAATGAGACATGAGAAAGGGTCCTTTTCTGACCCAAAATGTTTTACCATGTCACCTTTTTAGTGTGTGACGTCATCACAGGAGTTTGGCCCACTCTGGATGCTTGTGGTCTACAGCAACTTTCCTTTGGACTGAGAGGTTATGTTATTCATCCACACTGATAGAGGGAAGGCTGACACCTGCTGGATGTTCAAGTACATGCTGCTTTTCCATTATACAACACTATGGCTGAGATTTACTAAAACTGGTGCACTCAGAATCTGGTGCCGCTGTGCATGGTAGCCAATTAGCTTCTAACTTCAGCTTGTTCAATTACGTTTTGGCAATCAAACCTGGAAGCTGATTGGTTCTTTGCAGAGCTGCACCAGATTTTACATGCTCCAGATTTAGTAAATAACCCCCTATGTTTCTGTAGACTGAGAAGCTATGTTATCCATCTATACTGTCTGATAGAGGGAAGGCTGCCACCTGCTGGATGTTTGATTACATGCTGCCTCTTTATTATGCAATATGTGAAAACATAATTGTTTTTAACTTTTGGGATTGTTTGTTAAATGCTACACGGATTGGTGGTGTGGGTTTCTCTCGTTCTTATTTTTAACATATAATGACCTAATAATGTAAGAGGATCTACAAATGTCACACCTCTATTCGCTCTTATTACAACTTACGTTTTTTCGCTGTTTTGATGTCGTCTTTCTTGGTTGATCCACTAGCTTGGGCAGCTGCATTGGAGGTTCCACTTGTCATGTTGCTAGCTGATTTCTCCTCCTTTTTCTGAGTTTCCTGTGATAGAATATTTCTTTGTTTTATGGAAGACATTGGCTAGATCCAATTTGCAAACTTTTACCTACCATCAGAGTCACTGCGTAACTTTTATACTTATTTGGAAGACCAGAGGATTAGCATTTTTACTGCCACTTTATTAAATGTATGTAGATTCAGTAGTAAAATAGAAAACATATCAAATGTTTAAACTGGGAAAATATACCAAGAAATAAAATAAGGTCATTTTAAAATTGATGGCAGCAACCCATCTCAAAAATTTGGCAAAGGGCAAAAAAAAAAGCTGCCAAAATAAGTAGAACTAAAGTAGCCCATACAGTAAATGACTGACTCGATTTTCTTTCCTTCCACTATAGGTGGGGAAAAAAAAAAATTATAAAATTTTTGCTATATTCTCCCATCAACACTGACTGCAAATCCCTCCCGCAACGCTATTGTGTTCTGCCGATGGGAGGGAGCATGGCCAAACTGGCCAAATTTCGGTCTATGTATAGAAGAGCTATAAGAACATTTTGCAACTAATTAGGTTAATTGGCAACAGTAACATGATTGGGTATAAAAAGAGAGTTATGCTGGCCATACACGGGTCGAATTTCGAAAGAACTTTCTTTTAAAAATCAGAAAATTTGTGCGTTTTGTGATTCGATGATGCCACCATTGATTTCGAAATTCGACCAACCAAACCTTCAATTTCGCCTCATGTTCCTACAGAAAATAATTTTCGTGTCTGGGAATCTTCTTTTCTTTCCGGGAATCTTCTTTTCTTTCTGGGAATCTTCTTTTCTTTCTGGGAATCTTCTTTTCTTTCCGGGAATCTTCTTTTCTTGCACATGCGCATTTCTTTTTTGATTACATTTATCGCACGATTCTCCCATCATTGGTTCGAAAATCGTTAGTTTTTTAAAAAAATTTCCAACATGTTGGATTTTTAAAATTCAAAGGCCGCACGAAAATCGGCCATTGCTGCAGCCCACTAATGGTGCGAAATTCATACGAAAATTCTTAGATAAGATTTTCAAAAGAAAGTTCTTTCGAAATTTGACCCGTGTATGGCCAGCTTTAGTCTATCAAAAGTAAAGATGGGCAGGGATTGACCAATCTGTGAAAAGCTGGATCTAGTTGTCAATTTCAGAATACAGTTCCAAACAATAAAATTACAAAGACTTTAAATATATCATCATCTACAGTACATAATATCATTAAAAGATTCCAAGACTCTTTAACACCTGTCTGTATCCAGAAAAGAGGGCATAATACATTGTGGTAAACATGGCCCTGTCTCAACTTCCAGATGTTTTGCTGCCATCAATTTGAAAATGATCTTATTTTTTTTTTAAAGTGGTATATTTTCTATATTATATTGTGAATAAATCATGGGTTTATGAGATTTGCAAATCATTGCATTAATTTTTTCCATAAACATTTTATTGAGCAAAAGAAAATGGCTTACAAACAGTACAATAATATTGTTTCCAGTAAAAAAAGTTAACAATATTAATACAAGTGCGAAACAAAATAACACTGGACATTTCAAGGTCAGGTTAAAACCACACATAGCAGTATACATGACAATAAAATTAAAACGTTACCCATGCAAGTAAACAAGATCCCTATGGGTTTCGTGCAAAACTGAGGCTTAATCAAAGAAGGTAAAAAAACAAGAAATAAAGGAGGAATTGGGGAAGGACAAGAGAAAGAAGAAAGAATGGAGGGGGAAAAAACAGGGTGGGGAGGAGGAGGAAAATAAATATCCCCCCACCCACACGCTAAATAAAAAAACGCAGGAGAGAGGGGAAGAATTCCCACCTCGACTACTGATGGATATAGACAGGTGTTAAATGTCTGACTGTCTTGTACATACTCTATTTTAGATACCTCTTATAAAGCCTGGTTCTTTTAAAGTGGGTCCAGCAAAGCCATGTAGTGAACTTGTTCCTCCAATTCCTGGATTTTGTTTAATCTATTAAACCATTCCCTTATTGCAGGAACACTTGGAGATTGCCAATGCACTGGAATGCATAATCTCTCTGCATTTACCAAAGCCAGAGACTTGTAATCAAATTTTCTAGATAAGAGTAATACATTTGTGGACCTCCTTCCAAGAGGGTTGAAGATCTTTATATGACCGCCATATATGTAGCATTGTGCCTTCCTCTCATTCACATCTCCAGCATGTATTTGGCATCATCAGGGAAAATTTGGGAAATAAGGAGAAGGTTCTGTAGCACCTGGACCTAATCTTATAAAAGGTTTCCTGGATAGCTACATCATTATTCACAAATCATTATACACATATAAGTAATAATATAGTTACATATAGTTGGTGAGGTTGAAAAAAGACACAAGCCCAACCTGTGTGTATGCTTCGGTGTCAGTATTACACTGTATGTCCCTGTATGTTGTGGTCATTTAGGTGCCTATCTAATTGTTTTTTTAAATTATCAATGCTCCCCACTGAAACCACTGCCTGTGTTAGAGAATTCCACATCCTTACCGCTCTTACCGTAAAGAACCCTCTACGCAGTTTAAAGTTAAACTACTTTGCTTCTAATTTTAGTGTCCTTTAATTCCCTTTCGCTGAAAAGTTTTATCCCTATTGTGGGGTCACCAGTATGGTATTTGTACATTAAAACCATATCCCCTTTCAAGCTTCTCTTCTCCAGAGAGAATAAGTTCAGTGCTCATAATCTTTCCTCATAACTAAGGTCCTCCAGTCCCTTTATTAGCTTTGTTGCTCTTCTCTGGGCTCTCTCCAGTTCCAGCACATCCTTCCTGAGGACTGGTGCCCAGAATTGGAGGGCATACTTCAGGTGCTGCAGGACCAGAGTCTTGTAGAGTGGGAGAATTATTGTTTTATTTCTGGAGTTAATTCCCTTTTTAATGCATGCCAATATTCTGTTGGCTTTGCTTACAGCATTGCATTGGCATTGCATACCATTGCTGAGCCTGTCATCTACTAGGACCCCTGGTTCCTTTTAAATCCTAGATCCCCCCAGAGGTTCTCCCCCTAGTGAGTAGATTTCATATTGCATTGCATGCATTCGTATTTTTGCCACCCAAATGCATAATTTTAAATTTTTCTACATTAAACCTCATTGTAGTTGCCCCACACATTAATTTGTTCAGATCTTCTTGCAAGGTTTCCAGAAATTATTGCCCTGCTTATCTTAGTATCATCTGCAAATACGGAGATTGAGCTGTTTATCTCATCCTCCAGGTCGTTTATGAATAAATTAAATAGGATTGGTCCCAGGAGAGAACCCTGGGGAAACCCGCTTTCCACACTGGACCATTCCAAGAACTCCTCATTTATCACTACCCTCTGAAATCGCCCCTGTAGCCAATTTTCAATCCATGTAGTCACCCATGTACATTCAGCGAGCCCTTGTGAACATACACACTGATGGTGTCCCAGTCCTCTTCTGAGGGATCAATATGTAAATACCTCTACCATGCAGGGAGAGCTGATGGACGTGTGAGAGGAGAGCTCTGACACACCGGGTGTTTCACAGCGGCTCACAGCACACCGCCGGATAGAGGAGAAAGAGGGACACACGGTGGACATAATGTTTAAGAGGAAGGAGAGAGAGGGACCCCGAAAAATTGACAGATTTCTACCCTCCAGCCGCAGGCCGAGAAATCCAAGATGGTGCCGGGAGCCGCTCACCAGGCTCCACAACACACGATGCCAACAATCCACCGCCATCCTCGGGTGAGTCACAATTTAAAGACCATTCACTGCCATTCTCCCCCTTCAGTAGCAAGCGGGTGGAGCTCATGAATAACATGGATGGCGGTATGAGATTGACATTAACCATCTACAGACAACACACAGTGGTTTAAGCGTTTGGTCTTGCTTTTTCCCTCATGCACCTTGTGTGCGTTATGGGATTATAGACGTGTTGATTAAAAGTGTCATATATCATTGGCTTCTATAGAGATGTACTTTGTGCTCCATACCTGGCCACCATGTGCGTGAGCTCCCCACTTAGATACTAAATATTCAACAGACGAATGTGAACGTGGTATTGTCACATACTTAGCTGTTGGAAAACAACTAAAATTATCACATCCCTCCCTACGGGTGACCTGATATGGTTGAAACCATTTCCTGAATGCATACTTTTTTTTAGATGATACCCCCTGAAGGTTCTCTGACTGTGCTCACTTCAGGACCCATATTTGAGGTTAAATATGCATATTTTTAAATAAAAAAGTTTTGAATAATCTCGCCCATCTACCTGATGAAGCCTTTTTTGGTGAAACATGTAGAAGCTTTTGACGTAGGATTATATATGTGTGAATACAGCATCATCATTGTCTGGAATAGGTATTATGTGTATATACCTATGACTTTGAATATAACTGTGTTCACTACTTTTATCTGTGTTTCTTAATAAATGATTTGTATTTTTTACAATAAAAATTGACGTGTGTGTTTATGATACGTACCATTAAAATCCCATATCCTGAACTTTGCTATTTTAGGAACAATATCAAATTTAGAGGGGTCCCTGAAGCCGTTAAACCAGCAGAGCTTACTGCATATCTGCAAAAACTCATGATGACAGCTCTCCCATCCCTGAGCCCCGCAGATATCACCATTGACAGGGCCCACAAATTGCCAAAACCTTCTTTTCTACCTTACGAGATCCCCCGGGATGTCTTAGCAAGAATCCACTTTTACCACGTAAAAGATCAGCTTATGCGCTATGCCAGACAGCATCCTGCTCTTCCTGATCCCTTTGCTGGAATCGCATTGTATGCCGACTTGTCGCAAGCTACCTTGACAGCCAGGCACAAATATCACCAAGATTCTGCATAATCACAAAATCCTTTACAAGTGGGGCTTCCCAGCCAAATTATTAGTGGAAATGCACAACGAATCGCATTCAATCACATCACGAGACAGAGGTCTGGAGCTTCTCCGTAAATGGCGTTTAATCCCTGCAGAAGGAGTACCAGCGGACCCTGACCCCCTCTACGATAGACGCAACAACCAACGTCCGAACAGGAAGAGTAAGTAAACAACCTACTCATGACTGTAATACTACCTAGCATCTCTCCAACAGAATGCTATCCCCTTATCTCAGGGACACTGGAAAACTGGTGACTTCCAGCTGCATCGCAAGTGTAAGCTCTTACTCAAAAACATCCGATATTTGGATGTTCACTGATGACTTATTCTTCTTTTTCCCCCTACTTCAGTTACGAGATGACTTCCGTAACCAGTTCGCTTCAAAAACTGCAGCTTGACTTTCCCCAATTATATAGAGATCAAGTTTGGTTTGTTTTGGTTAATATGTTTGTTTTGAAAGTTACAAGGGCATTACTACCTTGGATTCTGTGCATATTGAGCATACCTATTACAACACTCCTACTGCTAAGACCTACCACTAGATGGCAATGCTGCGCACTTTACCATTGGAATGAATCTTAAACTGATGTTGTATAATGTGAGACAATTAATTAGTCCCTATAAGCGTAGAGCCCTCTGGAAAACAGCCATGGATGCAAAGTGTGATGTATTGTGTGTACAAGAGACTCACTTCTCTAGTGTAAAATCCCTGAAATATACGCATTTTAAAGCGGAAGTAAACCCTTTGATTTAAATAGTTAAAAAAAAATGGCATGCCGGAAATGCTAAATAAAGAAACATAAAGAAACAAACGACTGCGCTGCAAACAAAATTATAATGGCTAAACCATAACGGTGTGCCAATTAGGTCTAATTAAATAGATATCAAATAGTGACAATTAAGTGGTGAACCTAAATAACATATTAGGTGCAATAAAAACAATAAAAACAATAATAAAAAGCTGTAATAAAGGTGTAAGTTCAAATGATAATCCAAGATATAAACGTTCTTAATATTGGTCTTTGATTCCCGGATCAGTTGTATGATTCAACGTAAAAAGGCAACTCCAAAATTGGTTCAACGTGACATCAATCCAATCACACCAAAAGAAAATAGTGGTCTGGTAAGAAAAGGGGGTAACACCTCCACCAATGAACACACTGACCCTTACCAGAGTGCGAGACCTCCTATTACAGAGGTTTCAAAAGCTTGTGGCTTAATCCCGGTCAGGGGCTCCAGGAGACAATAACTGGTCACTCAGGATACCGGACACACAGGCTCAAGACGGTCAAGCAGATCACATGTAATAAAAAGGGAACTCCATAGTATATCACTTTTAAAATTTTAATAGGTAAAAAAGGGGGTTTTACACTTACAAGAATGCAGAAAATTAAAATCGAGTAGATAGCCGGCCGGCTCTAGTTTGCTGCCCGTTACTTCCGGGTTTGCGTGGTTGTGTGGTGACGTCAGCACGCCGCTCCTTCCTACGCCGTTTCGTCACAGATGACGTCTTCCAGGGGCACGGGCGGCGTGCTGACTCACCACCAATATATACATAATACACACCGAAGGCATGCCCCGCTCTGAACCACTGAGTGCCCGATGCGTAACCACCATTTTGGTGAAGGGCAAACTGCCCAAATTAGTTATCAAAAGCTGAAGTTTCAAACAGGGATCTTTAAAACAGGGGTCTTTAAAACCTAGCCTGGTAAAACCAAAAACACCATGACTGTCTAATGAGACTGGGACAAACTGAGGTTCTCCACCATAACGCAGCTCGATAGTGTTATTAACGGCCGCCCGAGTGACATGGCCAGACATGCAACAGCAAAAACGAAGCCATAGTCACAAACGGACGGCAAAGATATCACACTGAGGATATATTAGAGGGAATGCCGATGGAACGGCCTAAGTTTGCCCAATGGCCTAAGTCCCAAATATACCTCACATCCCAAATCGCTAAGCAATCACTCAAAAAATTATTAAAAAAATTATTTAAAAAATTATTAAAAAATTAAAAAATTGCCGGAAATGCTACCTGTCACATTGACTATGCTTTCAACCAAACTGTCAAACCATCCAATGGCTGGTGTCATAACTGATCACATGTGCAGCATCATGGCAGTTGAAGATTGAACAGAGGCCAAGATGGCAGCTTCCTTGGCTGAAAACGATAGGAGGGTTTACTTCCACTTTAAATTCCCGCACGCATTTACGGCCAAACACACTTCTAAGAAAAATGGGGTACTGATTGCTATTAAGGACACAGTAACCTTTTCTGTATTACAGGAACATGCTGATCCCCACGGACGTTATCTCATTCTGGTCACAGAAATGGACCATGTTACTTATACTCTGGTAAATCTGTATGCACCTAATGCAAGATCAGTAAGGTTTTTTCGCAAAGTTATAAGAGTGGCAAAAAAATTGCAAAAAGGTAGCTTACTAATATGTGGTGATTTCAATATTATTATGAATACGGAACTAGATGTGTCCTCGGTGACCTTCAGGCTGAGGCCCTCTTTAGGTTCCCTGTGTCACGAGGAAAGGCTCTTTGACCCCTGGTGATGCCTCAAGACCACCGAGAGAGACTACACGTTCTACTCAACTTCTTTTTTTTTACCGACCTATATACATTGCAAAATGTTCAGGCTGCTGACATCCACAACATCACGTGGTCAGACCATGCCGCCGTGACTATAGAGGTTTTGGATGCCAGCAAAACCTCCCACAAACCACTATGGCGTAACAACACTTTTCTCCTATCGTACCCCAAAATCAGAGATGAAGTAGAATAGAAGCTTAAAGAATTTTTCCTATTCAATAATAATGGGGAATGCTCCCCTATGACAACATGGTGTACACACAAAGCATTTTCTAGGGGTGCTCTTATACAAATTGCCTCCAGAGAAAGGAAAAAGAAAACGCAGCGCATGTCACAGCTCCATGAGACTATAGCAGACTTAGAAACAAAACACAAAAACCTCGTTACCACGTCCAGTGAAAAACTTAATTGCCTCACTAGCTGCCGTGAGGAGCTGAGGCAAGAACTCAGTACAGATTACGCCACTTTTTTTAAGAGACTAAAAGTCTCATACTACTCTCAAAATAATAGAGCGGGCAAAATCCTAGCCTCCCAACTTAAAAAAAGACAGGCACGTTCCAACCTCACGCACATTAGACACCACCACACTAACATCAAGTTCCACAATCCTAAAGATATTGCCAACGCATTCAAGGATTATTATGAATCCCTGTACAATCTCAAAGTAGACCCACTTACTCACCAACCCACAGAAAGGGAGATCTAGGATTTCTTACAAGGAATTTACCTACCCTCCATAGACACAACCACACTGCAAAAAATGAACGCACCCATCACTCAGGAAGTTAAATCAGTTATTAAATCCCTACCTATGCACAAATCCCCCGATGCGGATGTTTTTTCCGCTGAATACTATAAGGCATTTTCTGCCCTCCTCGCTCCCGAGTTAGTACAATTTTTCAACATTGCAGCCTCTTCAGGTTCTTTCCCAATGGAGATGCTCCAAGCCGTAATAGTCACTCTACCAAAACCTGGCAATGATACGTCAGTCCCACAAAACCTCAGGCCCATTTCTCTATGAAATTTAGATCTGAAGATCTACGCTAAAATCCTAGCAAATAGACTGATGGATATTACCCCCTCTCTCATAGGTCTGGATCAAGTTGGCTTTGTAAAGGGCAGACAGGCACCGGATGGGACTAGGAGGATTCTGAACCTCCTGAGACTAGCAGAAAACACACGGACACCTAGTACTTTTTTGGCTCTAGACGCAGAGAAGGCCTTTGATAGGGTCCACTGGGGTTACCTATCCAAGACCCTGCACAAATTTGGAATCTCTGGCCTAATCCACTCCGCAATTATGTCCCTATACTCTAATCCTACAGCTAGAGTCTATTCCTCTAGCTTACTCTCTGACCCCTTTACATGATCTAATGGCACCCATCAAGGTTGCCCATTAACCCCAATAATTTTTTCACTAATAATAGAACCGTTGGCGGAATATATCAGATCCTGTGACATAATAGAAGGTATCAAACTTGGATCTGACAATCATAAAATAGGACTTTTTGCTGATGACATCATTCTTACTATATCCAACCCAACATCTTCTTTACCTACCATCAAAACCCTATTACAAAAATTTGGACAGATCTCCTTTTACAAAGTCAACACATCCAAATGCTACGCCTTGACACTCAACATACCAACCGAAGAAAAAAATAGATTAAAAAACATCTTCCCTTGTATTTGGGACCCCCCCCTCAAATACATACCTTGGTGTGCAGCCGACTTCCTCTTCCTCCAAAATCTACTCAAGTAACTACCCTCCATTGCTATCTAAAGTCGAAGTGGAACTACACCAAATCATTACTCTACATCTCACATGGCTGGGGAGGATAGCTGCATACCAAATGCAGGTGTTGCCAAAACTTCTATACCAACTAGAGATACATTTGAAAAAAATTATATATGGGGGGAATAAAAAACAGAATTGCCCTAGCACAACTCTACAAACCTAAACATCTAGGTGGCGTTGGTCTACCTAACGCAAAAAAATACTGCAGAGCTGCAGTATTGGACCAAATGCGTTACTGGTTCTCCTGCCAGACAACCGATGGTCAGACATTGAATGCGCAGTTACACCAGGTCACAATCTCCCAGCACTGGCAATGGCTGCCTGCATTCACCATAAACCAAAAGCCCCACTGTACCCAACCATTCAAGCCATTATTGCCACCTGGTCCTCTTTAGTAAACGATTACTTTACGGACACCCCAACTCGAAAACTAAAAATCCCACTAGCGACCTACGAATATCTAATTCCTAACTTCACGGCCCAATCTTGGAGGAAAATAGGGGCAGGACACTTCTTCACGCCTGCTCTAAATGAGCAAAGTGTTGTAGACAGATATAGAACCTATCAAATACATCACTACTCCCATGCTAATCCGATCCGACCCATAGAAATACCACAAATCCTATGGGATTTCATATTAAGTAAAACCTCAAACAAACATAAAGGGATATCCCTGTTTTACAAAATTTGCCACTCCCCTATATATGCAATCTAAACTTTACTTTCACATATTCTGGAGCTGCAAAGTTATACAGTCTTTCTGGACAAAAGTCCACTCACTCATTCTAAACATCACTAAAACGAAGTATGCCCTTAACCCTGCATTCACCTTACTAAGCCTTGGTATCGAGAATTTCCCTCCATTAATGAGAAAAGTAGTCACCCATATATTGTTCGCTGCACGTATTTCAATAGCAAACGAATGGCGCTCTCAATCACCTCCCAAAATTGAAGAAGTAATCTCTAGAGTTAATGCACAATATACCATGGAAAAAATGCTTGCTTATACAGAAAGAAGAGCCCAGTTTCCAAAAACATTGGGAGATCTGGAGGACCTCTAAATATGTCTCCTCACATTTATGACGTGTGCTTACTATTTACTGATACCCAAGCACAGATACCCTAACATCTAGTGGTATAAACCAAGGATAGATATGGTCTATTATGGAGCACTCAATATGAAACCCTGAGCCTTTAATCTCAGTATGCTAGTCAAGAAATATCTACTTTGTTATAATAAAGAATATTTATGTTTATTGGTGATTAATGTCAAGGCTTGAGAGAGCTTACTATACAGAGTACCTCCAGGGACCCTCACTAAGGTCCAGGATGGGCTACCTCTTAGCAAAGAATCCAGGCCTTTTTTAAAGCAATCTACTGAGCTGGACAGAACCAGCTCTTGAGGGAGTCTATTCCACATTTTCACAGGTCTTACTGTAAAGAAACCTTTCCGTATTTGGAGGTTAAATCTCTTTTCCTGCAGATGTAAAGAGTGCCCCCTTGTCCTCTGTGATGAGCACTTATGTATTTATACATGTTGATCGTATCCCTTAATCTCCTCTTCTCAAGAGAGAATAAATTCAGTTCCTCTAAACTTTCCTCATAGCTGAGCTCCACCATGTTTCCAATCAATCACCCTACCTAGGTGGGCGGCTTGGTAATATTTGAACGCATCCGGCACCGCTACACCGCCGCGGCATTTGGGTAATGTCACGAGCCTTCTACTTAGTCTGGGTCGTTTATGTGCCCAAATAAACTTGGTGAAAAGATCATGAGTTTGACTGAAGAAGGCCGAGACAATATAGATGGGCAAAGTCTGAAAGAGATACAGAAACTTAGGTAAAATACACATCTTGATGATGTTCCAGCTACCGAACCATGAATGGAGTCCTTGGTGCCACTTCTCCAGTAGGATGCAGACTTTGCTGTGTAAGAGTGGGAAATTCAGGGCAAAATCATCTGCTAATCTTGGGGATATAGGTGCCTAAATACTTTAGTGCTGTGGATGTCCATTTGAAATTAAAATTATGTTGTAGAGTCTGGAGCATGGGGGGGGGGGGGGGTTAAGCCAGATTTGGTAAGGTTTATCTTTAAGTTTGATAAGGTGCCATACTCATCAAATTCTGCCATAAGATTAGGTAAGGAGATATTTGGATTGGACAGGGAGAAAAGCAGGTCAACTGCATAAGCAGAGACCTTAAAATATGATTTTTCAGCTGAATTCCGGAGATGTCATAATTTGACCGTACTTTATTCACAAAGGGTTTTAGTGATAGGGCAAATAACAGGGGTGAAAGGGGGCATCCCTGCCGGGTGCTGTTTGATATGGTGAATGGGGCCGAAAATACCCCATTTTCCTTGACACAGGCTTGTGGATTAGAGTACACACTGAAGATCCACTGAAGTAGCTGATTTCCAAACCCCATATGTCGCAAAGTCGCAAACATAAAGGACCAATTCACCCTATCAAAGGCCTTTTCGGCATCAGTACTTACAGGGGGACTTATTTTGGTTAGCTAAGTGGACCAAGTTGAGTACCTTAATAGTATTATCACATACCTCCCTGGAAGGTATAAAGCCCACCTGATCCAGATGGACCAATTGGGGCAATTGGTATTGCAGTCAGAAGGCTAAGAGTTTGGTGAATAGTTTCAGGTCTACGTTAAGCAGTGAAATTGGTCGGTAACTGCCACAAACCGAAGGGTCCTTTCCCTGTTTCGCAATGACTGAGATATCAGCTAAGAGGGTGGTGGGAGAAAAGGAGGTGGACTGGCCCAGAGCATTAAAAACTTTGAGCATGCGCGGGCCTAATAAAGACAGAAGAGTCTTGTAATACAGTATAGAGAAACCGTCTGGGCCGGGTGCTTTCCTGGGTTTCACAGCACCCACTGCCGCCTGAAGCTCACCGATGGTAATAGGGGCTTCCAAGTCTTGATGGACCGTGGAGGGGAGGCGGGGAAGATATGCTGAGGAGAGATATTCCTCAATAGCAGGTGGAGACGAAGAAGGGGAGGAGCTGTTATACAGGGAGGAGTAAAAGTTCCCAAACTCACGCGCAATATCCTTAGGCAAAAAGATTTTTTGCCCATCGGTTTTTCGTATATGGGGTATGTATGAAGCTGCACGTTGGTCCCTGAGGGCCCTGGTGAGGTACTTACCACATTTATCCCCCGCTTCGGAGGACAGTTTCCTCCCGGATTGCATAGATGCTTTGGCTTTATATCGGGGAAGGTCTAAAACCTATCTACGGAGATGCATAAGGTCAGCCCCCAAAGAGGGATTGAGCAATCTCTTATGTTACATTTTGAGGGTTTGAATTTCCGAAAGCAACTTCATGATTTGCTTTTCCTGTGCTTTTTTATCAGAATACCATGTTTCATCAGAATACCTCTGGTGACAGCTTTGTGGGCCTCCCAGACTATACCAGGATCACTCTCCGGGTTATCATTACTCTAAAAGTACGCTACGAGTTCTTTGGATACATCGGCAAGGACTTCTGGAGTCTGCAGGAGGCTTTTGTTTAGGTGCCAGCGCCATTCTGGTGAGGAGGCTGAGTTGTTTGAGGCAAGACGCAACATGATCATGGCATGGTCTGACCAAGTTATATGAACTATGGAAATGTCCAGGACCGAAGAGAGAAGTTGATGTGGCACGAGGAAGAGATCTATACGGGAATAAAGTTGGTGAGGTGTAGAAAAGAAGGTATAGTCCCGCTCCCCAGGATGCAGAATGCACCATGCATCGACCAACTGTAGTTCATGCAGTTTATGCAGAATATGTCTCCGGGCGCCATGAGGAACAGAGGAAGTGCCCAAGGAAGTGCCCAAGGAAGTGTCCACTTCCGGCTCAAGGTACATTAAACGTCCCCACTGAAGATCAGTGTACCTTCCGCAAACTCCACTAGATTTTATAGGACATTGCAGAGGAAAGAGTCTTGATGAAGTTTTGGGGCATATACAGTATAGTAGCTAACGTAACCTTAATGCCGGCAATGTGTACTCAGAGCATCATTCCTAGTTGGGGCCTCTATGAACTGTACCATAAAATTGTCTTGTAATAGGTTTATACATTTTTGCCCTTTAATTGTTCCTGCAGTGGTATTACTCCAGTCAATTTCCCGTTAGTTAAAATACCCCATTATTATTATTACTGTCCAAGCCTTTGCAGCCCTTTCTGTCTGTGCAACAAGTTGAATCTCCACCTCTTCATTAACATTGCGGGGACTATAACAAACTCCAATGATTACCTTTGTAGTACGCACACCCATGTGCAGTTCCACCCATAATGCTTCATCACACTCTCTATCAACTAGGTCCTCATTCACACTCGCTTTGAGAACATTTCTTACATACAGACAGACACCACCACTTTTCCGTTTTACCCTGTCTCTCTAAAAGAGAGCACAGCCAGGAATATGAATAGCCCAGTCATGTGAAGAATGCATTTAAGATTTAGCAATACCAATTAAATCATAGTTCTCTTTGTGCACCAGAGCTTCTAACTCACCTATTTTGTCTGGCAGACTTCTTGCATTGCATAACAAACACTTTAATTCGTCACATTTTGCACACATATTTTACATGTTTTAATTTAGTACAAATAGTACCATTTCCAATGGTTGCTTGTAACATGGGAACCTTCTTATCACCTGCCATAGCCCACCCCCCATCTTTCCCCATTCAACCCACCAAAAGGGACTGACTCCTGTCTGACCTGTCTGTCCCACTATAATCTAATTCTCCCATCCCCCTTAATCCTAGTTAAAATACTCCTCCAGTCTTTCCATAAACCTCTCCCCCAGCACAACAGACACCCTTCCATTTAGGTGCAAACCATCTTTAGCATATAAGTTGTACCCCATTGAAAAGTCAACCCAGTGCTTTAGAAACCCAAATCCCTCCTTCTTACACACAGGTCTTTAGACATGCATTCAATTTTCTAAAGCTCCCCTGTCTTTCCTGTGCTGTGCATGGCACAGGCAATATTTCAGAGACTAAAGCCTCGTACACACGATCGGATTTTCCAATGGGAAATGTGTGATGACAGGCTGTTGGCGGAAAATGCAACCGTTTGTATGCTCCATCGGACAATTGTTGTCGGATTTTCCGTGGACAAATGTTGGATAGCAGATTTTAAAATTTTCCACGGACAAATGTCTGTTGTCGAATTTTCCGAGCGTGTGTACACAAGTCCGTCGGACAAAAGTCCAAAGTACAAACACGCATGCTCGGAAGCAAGGACAAGCCAGAAGCGGTCGGTCTTGTAAACTAGTGCTCGTAATGGAGAATTAACATTCGTGACGTGGCAAATTATGAAATCTCGAAATGCAGCGAACAATTCTCTTCTTTAATGGGATAATAATGAAGCTGCTTTGCTGGTGATACTGATGGAGTTATTGCAAACACATTTTCAAAGGCTTTTTTTTCTAGTGATATCAAGAATATTATTATTATGCTTTTTTCTTCAAGTTACCAGAACACCATTATCCCGTAGTTTTTAAGATCAAAGATACAACTATGTGGGTGTCCCTTGTCAATTTTACATTGTATTTTTTTAAATGTAACTGCCTACTCCCAAACTGTCATTTGAAGTAAAACACATAGCCAAGTATTATTCTACACAATTTTTTTTATCATGCATTAAAAAAAGAAAACAAATAAAGGCATGCTATCTGGCAATAGAACTTAACCAAACGTGCATTCTATGCATTCAATAATATAAAAAATATACCAAATCAAATCATTATTATTCAACCAAAAAATAAAATAAAAGCTTAATGCATGTGTCCTGCTTCTTAAGGTCAACAATGCCAAGAGTTGGTGAAAGCAGGGGTCCGTCATCCTGAGATAATTACGAAAATCATCTGGATTTTTCTCCTGGAGCTCCTGCAGCAATGGCATGACATAATTGGTCAAGAT
The DNA here is from genome assembly GCA_028564925.1 of Lithobates sylvaticus. NCBI lineage: Eukaryota > Metazoa > Chordata > Amphibia > Anura > Ranidae > Lithobates > Lithobates sylvaticus. The sequence continues at coordinate 151,031,660 of CM053038.1, forward strand.
TAATAAAGCAACCAATTTTGTCCAAGAACTCTCCCTCTTCCTGTTCCTGGATTGGACTTGGGTCAAAGCAATAACTCCAAGGACAATAATAAATAACACGTTATCTCCTCTGGTTCCGCAAAATGTCTGGTTGACGAACGGACGTTCAGAAACCAACTCAGAAATGAAAAGCGCGAAATTAAAAGCATGAATCAACACTCACCAAACTTCTACTAACATGAAATTAGCAGAAGGAGCCCAAAGGGTGGTACTAAAGAGCTGAAAAAACACGTAGTATGTCAGTACGTTTGTGTTTGTTGGCCGACAAAATCCAGGCACACGCCTTCGGATAAAAGTCTGAGGTTTAGTCTGCGGAAAATCCGATCGTGTGTACAAGGCTTATCATCTAGGAGGTCCTTCCCTTCAACTCCGGCGACCGGTTATACTATATAAATGAGTCGCCTCCCCAAGGCAGAATTCTCGTAGCTATACTGAAATGTGAAGCCCCAAGGGAGGGACCTGTATGCTGTAATGCTTATGCATCAGGAAAGGAAAATTACCGTCAGGTATGTAAACAATTTTCCATTTTCCTGACGCAAGCATGACAGCATAAACTTATGGGATGTAGCACGCCACAAAAACCACAAGGGAGGGTATGCTGAAGTATTTTATTAATTATTAACTCTGGTAAGTATAGAGCGACCAAACTCTACTGTAGTCAAGCCGCTGGATCTACTTCATAGCAGGTAAACATTGTGCTATATGTACATAGTTGCATAGTTAGTCAGGTTGAAAAAAGACACAAGTCCATCCAGTTCAACCACACAAAAAAAAAAAAAAACAATATCCAGTAGACCACGTTGCAGCAATATGTATTATTTCCAGGGATACACCCCTAAATTCTGCCCACGAAGCTGCTCGATTGAGCCCTCATGCCCATTGGAGGCTCCGGACTTCTCACTTCGTAAGCTCTATTAATAGTTTTGACCAGCCATAATGCCAGCGTTTTGGTGGGTGCTGCCAGCCCTTTTCTTTTACCACCTGGGATGACAGAATACCTTCCCAGTGAGTGCTGTCCGGCCACATTCTAAACATTGATCTTCCGCCACCTCCTCAAGCCATGTTTCTTCCATTCCATGCTGACCATCTTGGCGGGCTTTTGAATGGGTTGCAGCAGCAGTAGGGCTTCTATCCGAACGTCTTGAGGAGCGGTGCTGGCAGTGAGGGCTAGAAAGATTTACATATTTTATTAGCCATGCGCTCTTTTTTTTAGGTTTCCTATGGCTTTAAGAAGCTTTAAGATCTGAGGTCTTTTTGACCCCAGATCTCACATTAACCACTTGCCGACCGGCACACGACGATATACGTTGACAGAATGGCACGTACAGGCAGGAGGGCGTATATATAAGTCCCTCCTTTAGCCTGTCCGTGCCATCGGGAGCGCGCCGGGAGCGGCGCGCTCCCGCGCCGGGAGCGGCGCGCTCCCGCGCCGGTCGGGACCCCCGTGAGTCCGATCGCGGTCCCCGCGGACTCGATCGCCGCGGGGACCCCCGCGATCGTCTCACGGGGCGGCTGAACGGGGAGATGCCGAGATAAACAGCATCTACCCGTTCTGCCTAGCAACTAGTGACGCCGATCTCTGCTCCCTGTGATTGGAGCAGAGATCAGCATTCACTAGCTGACAGCCACGCCCCCCCACGGTAAAAAACACACCCCTAGGCACACTTAACTCTTACACTGCCCCCTTGTGGTTAACCCCTTCACTGCCAGTGTCATTTACACAGAAATCAATGCATTTAAATGCATTAATTGCTGTAAAAAATGACAATGGTCCCAAAAATGTGTCAAAAATGTCCGATGTGTCCGCCATAATGTCGCAGTCACAAAAAAAAAAAAATCGCAGATCTCCGCCATTACTAATAAAAAAAAAATATTAATAAAAATGCTATAAAACTATCCCCTATCTTGTAAACGCTATAACTTCTGCGCAAACCGATCAATAATCGCATATTGCGATATTTTTTACCAAAAATATGTAGAAGAATACATATCGGCCTAAACTGAGGGAAAAAAAAGGTTTTTTATATATTTTTTGGGGATATTTATTATAGCAAAAAATAAAAAATAATGCATTTTTTTCAAAATTGTCGCTCTATTTTTGTTTATAGCGCAAAAAATAAAAACCGCAGGGGCGATCAAATACCACCAAAAGAAAGCTCTATTTGTGGGAAAAAAAGGACGTCAATTTTGTTTGGAAGCCACGTCGCACGACCGCGCAATTGTCAGTTAAAGTGACGCAGTGCCGAATCGCAAAAAGGGGCCTGCTCCTTTGGCTGCTAATTGGTCCGGTCTGAAAGTGGTTAAAGAGGACCTGTCATGCTTTTTTTCTACTACAAGGGATGTTTACAGTCCTTGTAATAGGAATAAAAGTGACCCAAAAAAATATTTTTAAAAGGACAGTGTAAAAATAAAAAAAAAGTTAAATAAATAAGAAAAGAAAAAAAAAAATGTAAAGTGCCAGTCCCACCAAAGAGTGAGAGCAATAATTTTAGCACTAGACCTCATCTGTAACACAAAACTGGTAACCTGTAGAATACGGTGTGACAAAGTATTGCAATGACCACTATTTTATTCTCTAGGGTGTCAGAAAAAATATATATAATGTTTGGGCTTTCTAAGTAATTTTCTAGAAAAAGTAAGCTGAAGTACCTGAGCAGTCTTCTCACCAGCTGGGGGCGGTGAACAAGTGGGAAAGCATCAGCAAGTGCCAAGCCAGGGACCCAGCAGGATAGCAGGGGTGACGCTTCAGGAGTATACAGCTGGATAGCCGTGGAAGAGCAAAGGACTGTTCTCTGTTACCAAGAGTTATGTACAACTACCTTTAGTGAGAGATTAGTTGCCATAGGAGACAGCGGTCCTACCTATACAGAAGTGTTATTCAGCTGAAGGCCTTCCACTGTATAGCTGTCTACTTATAGAAGTCTTGGAGTCTGCCAATTATCATTGCATCTACTCAAGGGTGTCCTGACCCTAACCCTCTCTCCCACAGTTCTGTTAAGAGACAATAAACCTCTTGTTCTCATTCAAAAGTGACTGGCGCCCATCATCTCTTCTTGCATCACACCCACCATGCCTGGTAACCCACTCTACAAGGATGTCAGCTCTCCCTAACCCCTTTAGGCCTCTGGGGCCCCGTGACCTTGCTACACACCTTATAACAGAAAATCTCTGTTTTTGTAGGAAACTTAAGACAGCCATACCAGAAGTGACAGGAACGAAGTCCGGTCTGCTCCCGCAAGATGGGAAGTAAAAAGGGATATAGAATGTTCCTCCCAGCAGGTTCCATTCCTCTAGGGGTAACCTTCCCTGAGACCCATAATTAGAAAAACCCACTTAACCCTTTGGACGAGCGCATGCCAAAACTCTTGAGGTAAGAGCTAGATTGGTGCGTTTTATGGGTATCTGGACAGCAAGTGGGGCAGATTCTTGGGTGAAGGTATCAGGTACTCATGGTCATTTTGGGGGATTCCTCACTGCTCTTCCTCCAGACCATTTCATTCCCACTTATCTGCCAGATTTACCACAAAGCAGATGTGCTGCTATAATGCATACACATACACTTCAGACCCAGAGGGTTATCGTCCTGGTTCCAAAAGAGTATACGGGTTACTATTTGAGCCCTGTATATAGTTTTCAAAACATGGTGGCTAGTGTACAGTTGTAGATCTGAAGAGGTTGAACTTTTTTATCCTCTTAGGGATCTTCAAGATGAAGTTTATTAAACCAACGCAGCTAAATGCTATTTTTGGATCTTCAGCATAACTATCTTCACATCCCAAAATGCTTCTTTATTTCCATAATTGGTAAAGTTTTGCGATCGGCTAAACGCATCTCCATTTTAACCGTCTTCTTTTTGGCCTATGCAAGTCTCCGATAACAAGTTCTCCAGGTGCGCTACTACCTGGACAACATTATTCTCCTATCCAGAGGTCTGACACAATTGCTAACACACCAAGAGATTCTCATAAACACCCTGCAGGGATATGGCTGGGTTATCAACTCTCTATAACTTAACAGTTGATATGCCGGGAGGTACTCTGACAATTCCTCAGTTCGGCTTCCACCAGAGAAAACAGTCAGGAAAGGAAATCTAAGGACAGTAATCTCCACTTGTTTGACTGTTTTTCAGTGCCTCAATCTTTGGGGCACAATGTTGTCATGTATACCAATGATCCCATGGGCGCTCTGGCATCTTCGACAGTTTAAACTGGGATTCTTAGTGCAATGGAGGAAACAGAATCTAGCACGGTTAATAACTACAGTATGTCACAAAAGTGAGTACACCCCTCACATTTTTGTAAATATTTTACTATATCTTTTCATGTAACAACACTGAAGAAATTACACTTTGCTACCATGTAAAGTAGCGAGTGTACAGCTTGCATAACCATGTAAATTTGCTGTCCTCTCAAAATAACTAAACACACAGCCATTCATGTTTAAACTGCTGGCAACAAAAGTGAGTACACCCCTAAGTGAAAATTTCCAAATTGGGCCCAAATAGCCATTTTCCCTCCTTGGTGTCATGTGACTCATTAGTGTTACAAGGTCTCAGGTGTGAATGGAGAGCAGATATGTTAGGCCCCTTTCACACTGGGGTGCTTTGCAGGTGCTACAGCGATAAAAATAGCCCCTGCAAAGCGCCCTAAAACAGACGCTGCTGTGTCTCCAATGTGAAAGCCCCGAGGGCTTACACACTGGAGCGATGTGCTTGCAGGGCGGTCAAAAAAGTCCTGCAAGCAGCATCTTTGGAGCGGTGAAGCAGCGGTGTATTCAAAACCGCCCCGCTAGCGGCCGAATATCACTGCTAAAACGACGGTAAATCGCTGCTAAAAATAGCAGCGTTTTACCACCGACGCCCCCACCACCCCAGTGTGAAAGGGCTCTTATTGGTGTTATCGCTCTCACTCTCTCATACTTGTCACTGGAAGTTCAACATGGCACGTCATGGCAAAGCACTCTCTACAACACTGAAGAAATGGCTGCACTCCAAGAGCCATTAAAATTCTTGTTTAACCAGTTACCGACCGGCGCACAAAGAATGTACGTCGGCAGAATGGCACGGACAGGCAAATGGGCATACAGGTACGTGCCTTTAAATTTGCCGCCATGCCATCGCGCGCGCCGGGGCGGGACCTCCGTGAGTCCGATCAAGGGTCCCGTGGACTCGATCGCCGCGTGATTGGAGCAGAGATCAGTGATGTGTAAAACACAGCCATGCCCCCCACAGTTAGAAACACACCCCTAGGACACAGTTAACCCCTACACTGCCACCTCCTGGTTAACCCCTTCACTGTCAGTGTCATTTACACAGGAATCAGTGCATTTGTATAGCACTGATTGCTGTATAAATGACAATGGTCCCAAAAATGTGTCAAAAATGTCTGATGTGTCTGCCATAATGTCGCAGTCACAATAAAAATCGCTGATCTACTTACTACTTACTCCATTACTAGTAAAAAAAAAAATATTAATAAAAATGCCATAAAACTATCCCACTAACTTTTGCGCAAACCAATCAATAGCCACTTATTGCGATTTTTTTAACCAAAAATATGTAGAAGAATACTTATCGGCCTAAACTGAGGGGAAAAAAAATATTTTTTATACATTTTTGGGGGATATTTATTATAGCAAAAAGTAAAAAATAATGCGTTTTTTTTTTTGTTTATAGCGCAAAAAAATAAAACTGCAGGGGTGATCAAACACCAAAAGCTCTATTTGTGGGAAAAAAAGGACGTCAATTTTGTTTGGGAGCCACCTTGCACGACCGCACAATTGTCAGTTAAAGCGGCGCAGTGCCGAATTGCTAAAAGTGGTCTGGTCTTTGGCCAGCAAAATGGTCTGGTCTAAAAGTGGTTAATAAACGAACATCCCAAGTGTTACAAACAGTTCAAATGGTAGACGCATTTCACACACTAACAGGTGCGCTTATTCATTACCAAACATGGCACCTAGTGGCAAAGAACTCTCTAAGGATCTGAAAAAAAGAATTGTTTCTCTACATAAATATGGCCTAGGCTATAAGAATATTGCCAAGATCCTGAAACATAGCTGTAGCACGGTGGCCAAGACCATACTGCCACTGTGCCATCAAATGCTCCCACTGTGCCATCAAATGCTCCCACTGTGCCATCAAATGCTCCCACTGTGCCCATCGAATGCTGCCACTGTGACCTCCCGCCCGCTCGTCTGCCCAGCACTTACCCTGTCTCGGTGGGGCAGCGGGTGACGGCGGTGAGCTGTGTCCTCCATGGACATGCTCCTCCATGTCCTCTATGTCTTCTCCAGTCCTCTCCTATAGGCGATTGGATGCCAATTGGGTGATGGGTAACAGACCCGAGCACCTGATTCACCATTTTTGACACCTATTAGAGCCTATGGCTCTAATCAGGTGCTTCAAAAACATCCCCCGCCGCTGTAATTCAGGCGCACGGTGCCCGAAAAGGTGGCAGCGGCAGCCATGGATAGATTCATACAATGCATGAACAATGCATGAATCTATCCATTGGTCATAGAGGGGGTGGCTGAAGAGAGGGGGAGGTGCCCATGCACACTTATGGACGCACTGCCACTGCCTCCTAGACTCAAGAATGCTTGGTTGTGCATATAGAGCGAGGGGTCGTAACACTCCTTCAGCAGTGGAAACATACTCTTCCAGAGCACTTGCGGCCTCATGAGCAGCCCATTGGAAAGCATCTATGGAACCTATCTGCAGTGAAGTATCATGGTCATCCCAGCATACATTTTTAAGCCTTACGGAGTAGATCTGGATGCCTTGCCATCAGTGGACTTTGGAAGAATGTCTTCTGTCCCATTCTAATTAAAAAATTGATTTGACAAATTGTACCCACCATGTCAACTAGTTTTTTATCATTGGTATGCTGTTATGTTGCCCGGTGGGTGTGGAAATGCGACTAGGTGTATATCTTGCAGCATGTATGCGTTCCTTGATCATCCGATCGAAGGCGAATACTGCTGTGCAAAATGTAAGCACATTGCTTCCCTGGAAGTCCAGGTTCTGAATCTGGGGAAGCAACTGTCAGCACTGAGAAGTCCCTCCATACTACAGGAGAGCCAGGAATGTACATGGCAGGTGCCGGCAGGGGCCAGCACAAAGGGGGGTGGAGACAAAGAGATGCAGGCACCAGGAAAGAGTAGATGGGTGACAGTCAGGAAGGGTAGAGGGGGAAGTGCCAGGGAGGCCGATCCAGGGCTGGTGCATCCCAATAAGTAAGCTCCATTGAGTGACATTGGTGAAACCAGTCAGGGACCAGCACTGCTGGAGCTGAGGGACTCTCCTAGCTGCCGGGGGAAGAACTCCTCCAGTAAGAGTGGGGGGGAAGCGAAGGGAAAGGAAAGGAATGACAGGTTCTGGTGGTAGGGGACTCAATTCTTAGAAGGACAGAGAGGGCAATCTGTAACAAAGACTGGGTACGGCACATCATGGATCTGGTGGATAGATTACTGAGGGGGGGGGGGGCTGGTGAAGACCCGGCTGTCATGGTACACATTGGCACCAATGACAAAGTCAGAGGCAAGTGGGGGTGTCCTAAAGAACGATTTTAGGGACTTGGGAGCTAAATTGAGGAAAAAGGACCTCCAAGGTAGTATTCTCAGGAATACTACCGGTACATCAAGCCACACCAAAAAGGCAGAGGGAGATTAGGGAAGTAAATAAGTGCCTGAACAGCTGGTGTAGTAGTAAGGAGGGGTTTGGGTTCCTGGAGGACTGGGCCGACTTCTCAGTTGATCACCAGTACTATAGAAGGGACGGACTGCACCTAAATGAGGAGGGTGCAGATCAGCTGGGAGTAAAGATGACCAAAAAGTAAGAGGGTTTTTTAAACTAGGCGATGGGGAGAGGGCCCAGAGGTAGAGATAGTTAGTGCGGAACATATTCCAGAGGGTAGTATTGGGGGTATTAGTGGTAGGTTGACTAAAGCACATAGGTAAGTATAGTAATAACTCCTAGTTGCAATCTTGGAACACCCAATAAGAGGATAGTATGCGACCGGTCTAAACTACGTAGCCTGTTCACCAATGCCAGGAGCCTGGTGGACAAGATGGGAGAACTAGAGATACTATTGTACAAGGAGGATTTGGATTTTGTGGGAATTTCAGAGACCTGGTTCAACAGCTCTCATGATTGTCTGGCAAATATTCAACCGTATACCCTTTATCACAAGGATAGAGAGGGTAAAAAAGGGGGAGGGGTATGCCTATATATCAAGAATAATGTACAAGTGAATGTGAGAGATGACATCACTAAGGGAGCTAGGGAGGAGGTGGAATCCTTATGGGTAGAGCTCTAAAGGGATGAAGCTAACGGGAAAATATTACTGGGAGCATGCTATAGGCCCTAACCTGAGGAAGGAGGGGGAGACGGATTTCCTATTACAAGTTGGATTAGCAGCAAGGATGGGAAGTGTTTTCATAATGGGGGATTTTAATTATGCAGACAGAGGGAACCACGCATTCGTCTAAGGCTCGCCAATTTCTAAATGTCTTGCAGGACAATTTCATGGTTCAGATGGTAGACGCACCAACTAGAAATAAAGCATTACTGGGGCGTGGCCTGACGGAGCATGGTGTAGGACCTGCATGCCCTGAGCTCCACAATTAATCCTGGGAAAATACCTATACCTCCACTCAAAAATCCCCCCATTCAGACAGGCAGCTTGTCTGGGGCCCCTATACATAATCCACCTGATTTCCAGCCCTCCGGCGGCCCGATCGGAGCGGCGTCCTCCCGCTCGGCGGCCGCAATTAGGCGAGTCCCCGGCTTCGGTCTACACACGGAGGCCGCGGCCATCTTGGAACACCCGGCCTCGGAACCAGCGCTAGGTCCTGTGCGGGCTGACGCCCTCCTAACCTCCCTGGACACTCCAAACCACCAGCCATCCGCCCACAGAGCAGAGAGGAAACTCTGTTAAAAGGGAATCTGCACTCAGGCAAGTCCGCGATTTTGGCCTGTACACAGAGACCGGCGGCCATCTTGGTACACCCGACCCTTAAGCCAGCACTGGGCCCTGTCCTTCTCATCCTGTTTTTATTCGCCCTGGCCTACCCTGACTAAATCTTACCAAACACACCTGAGCCTGCTATCATGTCCCCCCCGAAGAGCCAAAAATCAACCGCAGCAAAGCTTGCACAGTACCGCCGGAGCGAAGGAGAGGAGGCGGACAAAGATGGCAGTGCTGAGAGGACAGGAGGAGAGCGTGCGCAGGGAGACACGGACAAACTACTGGAAGCGATCACACTCTGCAGGACGTCCCTCACCGCCCAGATCGAGGGGGTCAAGATGGACGTGTCTTTGATTAGACAGGATTTCCAGAAAATCCGCGAACGGGTTACGGAGACAGAAACCCGCATCAGCACGGTCGAAGACATCCTCCCGCCATTGCAGGCTGGATCTGAACACATGCAGAGACAGATTAACCAGCTGCTCGCCAAGCAAGACGACATGGAAAATCGTCTGAGGAGGTGTAATCTCCGCTTCATCGGTCTCCCGGAGGGAGCGGAAGGTAAAAACCCGACATCGTTCCTGGAACAACTACTGATAACCACATACGGTCGGGAGGCCTTCTCCCCCATGCTAGTGGTGGAGAGGGCTCATAGGATGCCTGCTAAACCCCCTCCTCAGGGGGCTCCCCCCCCGAACCTTTATTGCAAAACTCTTAAACTACAAAGACCGGGACGCTGCGTTGAGGCTGGCGAGAGAGAAGGGTAACATTCCAGTAGGAAACAAAGGTGGCAATATTTCCAGACTTCTCGGCCGAAATACAGAAATGCCGACAGAGCTTTATGGAGGCCAAGCGCCGACTGCGCGACCGTCAACTGAAGTATTCCATGCTCTTCCCTGCACGCCTGAGAGTGGAACATGATGGGCGAGTGTCGTTCTTCGAGGATCCTCGTGAAGTCATCTCCTGGCTGGAACGTGGGTCTGCACACGGCAGGGGTGACTGACCTCACGCCAGGTGAACCATATGGTGAGATCCTCTTACTTCATGTTTCCGCCACTACTCGGCTTCCCTAACTATCCATGCCACATTTAAAAATTTTCCCCCTTTTTCTTTTGGATACTTTGAGTGGACTTTCTATATTTTTTCACTCCCCTCATGGGAGTTTTTTTTTTCCCCATACTCCTGAACTTATCCGACACACGGAGCTGTGGAAGTGTGCTGGTCCTACAAGCCGCATGCACAGTGCAGCGAATTTATGCCCCACTAACCACTGGGAATCATGACTATGTGGATGAACAGAGGAACTGGATTGTGCTGCCTCCTTTTTATACCAACTTGCAGGGGCGTGTAACTAGGCCCCATCTTTATCTTCCTCTGCGGGGATTGGCCCAATACCACTATGTGATTCAGCGACTAAAATTGTTCCTCATCTGCGCCTTATATACACTGTTACTGTTTTTCCCAGATGGTAGTTCAGAGTTGTTAAGGGATCATGCCTACACAAGTTTGGGTGGGTGTAAGGCGGGGAGGGGGGAGGGAGTTGTTAAACAGTTGTTTTTGCAATTTTTAAAGGTGCATATAGTGTCTCAGGAACTGACCTCAGGAAAATGTATATGTGCTGCAGGAGTGCTTTATATGGTGTCTAATGTACCTCAGTCCCACTATATACTATACTTCCCATTAGATCCTAAAATGCAGCGAAGTTCAGCTTCACCAACCCCTGGAGCTCACCATCACCAAAACTATAGAAGGAAATGGGACTGGGCAGTAGCTCCTCTTAACACCCTTCAAAGGCATGCGACTACTAAGCACCCAGTATTAATACGCATGACCAGATGCCTCAGTAATACCCAGTGGCTGAAATTTTGCAGCCTCCCTTTTTTCCTTCTTATCCTTCCATCTTTCCTCTTTTTTTCTTACTCATTTTTCACATGTTTACAAGTGATGGAACTCTTGGGTGTCAGTTCACAACTGTTGAGGGATAAGCCCCGCACATGTTGGGGTGGGTGTAGGGCGGGGAGGGGAGAGGGGAATGTTATACAGTTATTTTTTTCAATATCTCAGTGCACAAGTGTTATTACAAGAGGGGACCATGACAACAGGTATGTCTCCTAAATGGTTATCACATGCATGGTACGATCTATGGCAGTTTCTAATACCACTCATGTCTTGGATACTCCATGAATCTTTAATGGATGATCCTAAAGGAGAAATCCTTAAGAGGTGCTATTTCCCACTAGATATGCTATGACATCTATAAAATTTCTGACATGGAATGTGAGGGGCCTACGCGATAAGATTAAGCGCTCGGCAGCCCTCTCATTCCTAAAGAAGCAGAGAGCAGATGTAGTGGCATTAGTAGAAACACACATAGAAGGGAGACTTCAGATGGCCCTCCGCCGCCCGTGGGTTGGGTGGGCATACCATTCCACGCACACTACCCACGCCAGAGGTGTCTCAATATTAATTGCCAAATCGGTACACTTCGAGCTATGTGAAGTAATTATTGACCCACAGGGCAGATATGTGTTTCTCCATGCCAAATTATTCGGTGAACAGTTTCTCCTCATGGCCTTTTACATACCTCCCCCATTCAGTATGACTGTGATCATCGAGGGGCTCGCCCTTATGACCCGACATCCCACAATACCAGTGATCTGGATGGGAGACTTTAATACCACTCTCCGGCCAGCATTAGATAGACTCCAGACTACACAGGGGACAGAGGCAGATACTAGGGAGACAAAATTTTCGAAACTGACCTCCACTTTCCATTTAATAGACACTTGGCGTTACAAATTCCCTCTCACAAAGGCCTACTCCTGCTTTTCACCTTCCCACAACTCCATGTCCCGCATAGATTTTATCCTTGTATCAAGAACCCTAACGCCACGGATATTAGAAGCGGCCTTTTGCCCAAGACTACTGTCTGATCACAGCCCATACTGGACCTCACTGAGTATCCCCGTCGGTAAACCCCTAAAGCCCTGGCGCCTAAACCCATTTTGGCTGTCCCTGCTGCCAGACGATGACGAGCTCCCGAACTTATGGAAACAATACTTTTCAGAAAACGATCAAACTGCCTCTATTTCAGCGGTTTGGGACTCATTCAAAATATACGCACGCACGACCCTCACCTCCCACATAAATCCAATCAAGACAAAATCTGCAGATATCTTTGACAGGGCGATAGCAGAACTAACCTCCACAGAACGAGAATATGTCACTAATCCTACCCCAGAGATAGCAGCCCGACTCAAGATGCAATCCAGAGTAGCAACTCAACTTCAGTTTACAAAGACCAGGCAAAAACTGTTTTTCACAAAGCAAAAACTTTTTGAGCATGGAGAAAAGGCAGGTAAACTGTTGGCCTATCTGGTACATAGTGAAGATAGACTTCTTACTCCAAAGCTACTCATACTATACAACCACCTGTTCGAAACCTTTTCCTTACCACTGTCCATGAGAGAGGCAGTAATAGTGCTCATTCCCAAACAGGGGAAAGACCCGGGATATCCGGAATCATATCGCCCAATCTCCCTACTCCAAGTAGACATAAAAGTCCTCGCCAAGGTACTATCCTTAAGATTGAACAAAGTTATCCTTTCTCTAATACATGTCGACCAGGCAGGATTCATGCCAGGTCGCAACACATCCTTCAACTTACGTAAATTGTTCATCAACCTGCAGGCCACACACGTGGAAGCAGGATCTCGGGTGGTGGTAACTTTAGACACGGCAAAAGCCTTTGACTCCGTGGAATGGGAGTACTTGTGGAAATGTCTGGAGGGGTATGGCTTTGGCCCTAAATTTATTAAATGGGTGCAACTATTGTATCAGTCACCCACGGCCAAGGTAGTGGCGAACGGATGGCCCTCCGAGCAGTTTGACCTCAGCAGAGGCACAAGGCAGGGCTGCCCCCTTTCGCCGTTGCTATACGCCTTGGCAGCTGAGCCGTTAGCCATATCCATCTGGGATAATCCAGAAATGAAGGGACTATGCTCCGGTACTTTGATTGAAAAAATCAGCATGTACGCGGATGATACCCTCTTATACCTCGCAGATCCGGGACCTTCCTTGCGTGTGGCACTACAAACAATTGAACAATTTGGGACCTTCTCTGGTCTAAAAATTAATTGGGAGAAATCACAGATATTACCAATAGACAGTTTCCCACCAACCGAGTTACAGTCCAATTTACCACTCCAAAGAGTTAGTACCAATAAATACCTTGGGATACATGTATCCATAATGTCGACAGACTATGTACATCTAAATATTGAACCCCTTATATCCTATGTGAAAACCAAGATCAGGACTTGGGCTCGCCTGCCACTTGGGGTATGGGGCCGAATAAATCTCATCAAAATGATTCTACTTCCCAAAATATTATATTATATGTTATATGGCACTCCCCAACATACTTACCTTTGAAATACTTCAAGACCCTAGAAGCCCTCCTTAAACCTTTTGTATGGGGTCTTAGCAGACACAAACTAGCATGGCAGGCGCTAAAAAATCCAACTGACCTGGGAGGTATGGCATTGCCGGATTTTAACCTATACTATATTGCGTCCCAATTATCACAACTATACCACATTGATAAGACAGACAGAGAGAGGTTCCTCCAGCTAATGTGCCCCAAGTGGGCCAGATACACTAAAGACCCAATTTATGCGATAATAATAAACACCTGAAATACTCTTTTACGGAGTGGTGAGAAGGCCCTATTGCATCAATACAGACGCATATGGGACATTGCCTCCGCTAAACTAGAGATTCCTCAACATAACGACTTCACCCCATTATGGCACAACAAGACCCTACTCGAATTCTGGCAAATTCCTGATGTGGATCGCTGGTCCATTTATGGAATTTTCTATCTGCATCATTTAATTACGAATGGGACCCTAAAAACCTTTCACACACTCATAGAAGAATACAATCTCCCCAATCCCATGTTCTTTAGATATCTACAAGTCAAACATGCAACCCAAACTCAATTCTTATCATCCCCCCCTCAGCCCACTTCAAATGTCATCATGGCAGTAGTCAAAAGCACAGATCCTCAAAAACTAATATCAGCATTTTATAACATACTCTCCACCCCAGTAGCAACTAAAATAGCCTATGGCCTTAAGCCTCGCTGGGAAAGGGCAGTGGGACCTATAGAGGACGAAGAATGGGAGGAAGCCCTGGAATTCTGTAAAGCGGCTTCGCCAAAACTCTCAGACAGACTGACACAAATTTACATAATCCATCAAGCGTACCTCACCCCCCTCAGGGTAGCCAGATACAGAAACTCCCAGTCCACTTTGTGTCAAATGTGTGGAAGGGAGACAGGCACGTTCATTCACTTATTGTGGTCATGCCCCAAAGTACAGGGACTATGGACTCAGATAGTGAGATTTCTTCACGACGACATGGGCTCCCCGGCCACGCTTGACCCTAAAATGTGCCTTCTAGGACTCTTGCCAGACTCAATCGACAGGTACACAAAGACATTTCTACACGAGACACTATTCATAGCACGAAAGACAATAGCGAAGAAATGGATGAGGACTCGTCCCCGAGCATTGCAGACTGGAAAGCAGAAATAAACAACACCCTCCCTTATAAAAAAATTATATACACCAACAGAGGATGCCCTGAGAAATACTATAAAATTTGGGACAGGTGGCTGCAGGAGTCTGACACTTGTTCATAACCTGATTTTTCAACTATGCACGACAAAGTAAATGACACGAAGATCTCCAAGCCCATGGGTAATAAAGCAAACCAAAAACACAGACGCAAGGTACCTCTTCACTTCAGTTATCTCAGGCATAAGACATGTGATAACAAAGATCTACGATGGGGATACAAATGTTATTTGAAACTTTGTGTGATATGTACCATACCTGGAAATGTACAATATAACATGTATGCACTGTAAATAAAACTGGTTGATTTAAAAAAGAAATAAAGCATTACTGGATCCACTGATTACCAACCATACAGACCTGATCACTGATGTGGAAATAAGGGTCAATTTAGGAAACAGTGATCACAGGTCAACTGGCTTCAGTATAAATCACACAAATAGGAAACATAAGGGGAATCCAAAGACACTGCATTTCAAAAGAGTCAAATTCCCTAAACTACGAACCTTGTTAGAAGGTATGAATTGGGATAAAATCTTAGGAACAAAGAACACAGAGGAGAGATGGGTTTGCTTTAAGAGCATATTAAATAAGGGCATTAGCCAATGAAGGGATATTTGGCTTAACTACTTCTTTGTATTATAATCAGTTTCCATTTTGTGTCTCTCTAACATCCACTTCACAAATAGATATGCTCAAGTCTTGATAATCAAGTTTCGTTTTTTCATGTTACTGTTATCTTCTTTTGTGTTTCGTTTCGTAAAGCATGTGATATTTTAGAAATAATTAGTTTCACTTTGGTCATAAAATGTCTCTGTATATGATTGCATAATTTGTCAAAGGGCGGTACTTTCTTAAAGCCCCTTTAAATATTCACACCAAAGAATAAAGATTAGATTTGCTCGGAGAGACTTTGTTGTCTTGTGTCATTGTCTCAATGGGCTAATCTCACAGGCCTGTGGGGATTGAAAAGCACACCTTACCAGAGATATCGAGGGTTAAAACCACCCCTATATAATCTACATTTCCTTTCAGTTGGGGGCTCGGTCCGGGATCGATTTTAATATGTCTGTCTGGTGAGTAGAATTGATATATGTATCTTCTCTCACCGTGACACCTATTTAGAAATCGTTTTCTTTAAAGGGACCTGTAATTTATGTAGAAGTAGCTTTTAGACCTCGATAATAAGTTAGCTGTTCTGAGTTAACAGCGAGATAAGCAATGGGTGGGCTTTATGGGCTCTGAGAAGTCCATGAATAAGACTGCTTTAAGAAGCAGCATTTGTTCCGGGTGAACAGTGAGAAAGCCCTGGGAGGGCTTTCCAGGACTCTGAGAAGTCCGTAGGAAAATGATTTATACAGTACTGTAATTATAAGAAAAAGTCTGATAAGGTGTGCCGGACAAAACCCAATCTCTTTGCTTATCTCATCTATCGCGTAGAAGTTTGTAAGATAATTTGTAAACTGTTTGTGTGGAATTTGTCAGCATTGTAAGGTAAGACGACGCCTTCCACTGCACTGTGTTATAATAGGACTTAAATTAAAGCGACAGACATGTCTTCCTGTGAACTCCGACTCCTTTTTGTAATTGATGGAAGTTCCCCAATCGAAACGTAGAGTAATGCTACAGTATCCTGTGATGTATTGATGTTTACTCTTAATGATTTACATATGAATGCTTTGACTCTATAGTATGAGATAGTGAGCGTAATAGCAGTGTTAATAACACTTTCTTAAGGTAATACATAAACTGACATAGTCGGTAGGATACTCTGAGGCTAACTTTTGATCAAAACATGATATTTGAATAATTCTGCTACTGGCATCTCTTGCACAGGGGAAGTCAGGTGCAAAATTTGGATATTTGGCTTTTTGCCAACATGGTTCAAGTGCTAATATCTCACTGACCGTAATAGATAGTGGGGAATTGTTTGCGGCATTAGTACTACAGCAATTGCAAGTACTGTTTTAACCTGTTGGCACTCTACCAAAAATAAAAATTTAATTTGAAATAAATAAAAATTGTTTGGTTATAAAAAAATAAGAAAAGTAATAACGTACAAAGCTTGCTTGTGATCAGGGGAACCTCTGGCCATAAGTAGTGCTTATTGGCATTTTGCCAAGAAAAAAATAAATAAAAGAACCTAATCAGAATGTTTAGAAAAAAAAAAAAGAAAGACGAAAATAAAAAATGCTGTGGAGATCCCCGGCTGGACCGTGGCTCCCTATAGCATCCTAGCCCAAACATTGTCCACGATGGGTTTAACAGAGTCATGGGATGGTGGATTTAAGGGTTAAATCAACCTTCTCTTTGCCTGTACCATGCGCCCCGCCTCCTCCCCCTTACATTCCACAACCAGATCAAGAGCTGCACGAAAGACCTCATCACATGAGGACACACAGCAAATATCAGAGTGGGCTACAAGCACAATAACTGATTTCTGACAGCGAAGGATGCTGCAGGATGTTTTGACATCCTTAAGCAAACACCAGTGCAGACACATTATCAAAATGATTTCTCAGGAAATCAAAGGGGAAACTTTTATAAAAAGAGAAGAGGGGGTTACACACAGAGACAACCAAGAGGATGGCTTACAGCCAATAGTTGAGGATTTCTTAAAAAAAAGGGATCTTAAAGGGAAATTGTCTCGCCCTACATTAACATTAACCCAGTAAAGAAGGCAAATGGTGACTATAGGTTTGTACAAGACCTAAGGGCCATCAATAGCCTAGTGGTACCGATTGCCCCAATAGTGCCTGATGTGCCATCAATATTTACCGCCATACATTCCGATGCAGAGTATTTTACTGTGATTGATTTATTGAACGCATTTTTATTTCCATCCCTGTGGATGAGGAGACACAGCCAATCTTTGCTTTCTGTTTAAAAAAAAAAAAAAAAACGCCAACTAACATGGTGTAGAATGCCCCAGGGCTATATAGACTCCCCTGCAGTCTATTCCATTGTCCTCCAAACTACTCTCAGAGCTTGGATACCATGACACTGTTCATCCCTGCTGCAGTATGTGGCTCCTCATCTGCAGTTTTACTCGGGTGGCCGCCCTGGAGGATGGGAGGGATCTTTTGAAATGTCTTTTTGAAAGTGGTCACAAAGTGTCAAAGAAAAAATTGCAATGGTGTCAGGAAACAGTTGAATATCTTGGTTTTGTACTCAAAAGGAGAAAGGAAAGTCAATCACAAAAGAGCTATGGCTCTTGTGGGTCTGCCCCGCCCACTTGCTAAGAAAGACATGTTCACCTTTCTTGGTATGATTGGTTACTGCCGCCAATGGATACCTGACTGTTCCTACTATGACAATCTCCTGAGAGATTTAGACATGCCAGACTGTATAAAATGGTCAAATGAAATGTGCAATGCTTTTGTGTATTTGAAAAATGCTATGGTAATGTCTCCAGGGCTCGGCCTCCCTAACTATGGAAAAAATGTTTCATTTGTTTGCAAGTGAAAATTGTAAGGACTTTGTCAGGTGTCCTCACTCAGGAGCATGGAGGCAAGTTTGGCCCTATTGCTTTTTTTTTTTTTCAAAGATGGTTCCGGTGCAGGTTCAAGGCATGCCTGTGTGTCTCAGAGCTTTAGCATCCTATTCGATGATGGTTGAGATGGCCACTTCTCTCACTCTGGGGCACGACACTACACTTCACACCACCCACAATGTATCAATCCTGTTGAAAAATGTACATACACAGCACATGTCTGCTCAAAGGTTGAGCGGCTATGAGGTGATCTTGCTGTCTAATCCAAAAGTGCACATCAAATATGCTTCTCCGACTACAGGACCAGCACCAATCTAAATGCCCTTTTAGGATTAAAGATGTGTTGAACCTTTTGTAACCACAAAAGAAGATGCACAATCAGTAGTGAGGATCCTCGTTCAGGAAATCATTCCTTGATGGGGATGCCCACTTCAAATAAACTCAGACAATGGACTTGCATTTGTATCAAGGGTCTGCCAGGACTTGGTAAAAACTCTCAAGATAGAATGGAAGTTTAACATTCCCTACCACCCTCAAAGCTCAGGGATAGTAGAAAGAATGAACAGAACAATAAAAGACAAAACAAGAAAGGCCACAGGAGGAACCTTTGCCAACTGGAAGAAGGTCCTCCCAACAGTCCTGGCAGAAATAAGAATGACCCTTCCAAGACAGTGTATTCACCTTTTGAAGTCTTGACGGGTCAACCTTTCCCCACCCCATGGGCCAGAGCACATTTAATGATAGAAAAGGGAGATTTAGACTTATTACAGGAAGAATATGTAAGGAAATTGGTTGAAACATTGAATACAGTTGAGAGAAATGTTGCTCGCACCTCTCCTTTTTCTTCACAGGAAGCTACTCACCCCTTCAAATTGGGAGACACCGTGGTGGTTCAACAGCGGAACAGAAATAAGAAGCAAAAGTATCTCTTTGGACCTCCTACCACAGTGGTTGCAGTGACCAGAACAGCCATCCTAGTGGAAAATTTCCAGTCCTGGATCCATGCCAACAGAGTGAAAAATAGGTTGTCCAAAGCCCCAAGAGCAGGAAGGAGATCTTGGATACAGGAGGCCCTCAAGCAGAAGTCCAAGCAGACAAAGGAGTTCCTGGGAAAGCAGGTCCGGCCAGAGATGACCTCACTTATTTCACCACAGACTTCTGGCAAGGCATTCTGCCTACTGATCCTGATCTCTCTGACAGTGTTCCTACCCACCTGGATCATCACTAACTGTATCTACCACCCTGAAGATTTGGGTGCAATTAAAAGTATCTGTGGGAACACACACACATACACACGAGAACATTACATTGACACAAGCTAGAACCAAGAGAGAGATTGGAGATAGTTTTACTGATAAGATGCTTTTGCTAAAATTTAGGTATGCTTATGCTCAAAAAAATCAGGGTATGAAGAATGTTGGATATGTAGCAAATTACATCCTAGCACTGCCCGAATTGCCCTTTTGGCTGTACCTTTAAATATTTCCTCCTTTCTCAACGAGACTCCTCCTGTATTCTTGACTAACATATCCACTCTGTACATAAACAACATTGTTACCTTTCCAATAGCAGGTAGAAGTCATTCCCCTGATTGGTGTTTTAATTTAGGGAATGAGACACAGACTAACCCCTCTTTCTGCAGCAGGTCAATATTTAACATCTCCATGTGCAAAGCCAGAGTCTCTGTTCCTGCCTGCTCACTGTTTCAAGTATCTGACCCAGGGCTAAACCGTACTTTGCATAACTTTTCTTCTTTCTCTGATATGTAGGTGAAATATTGCATCAATTTATAATCGCAACACAGGACAAGTACACTCATGAGTTTGTCGCTAAGAGACCTTTTGCACTGGGACAAAGTATCTATGTATGTTGTGGGAAAGTGTGTTATCCCTGGGTGCCCCTCCATGTTAAGGGATGGTGTTACCTTGCATCCTTGGTACCTGTCATGGGAGTGGTAGGGGATGATAAAAGGGGACTACCCCTAGAGGCCAGCTCCAGCAGGAAGCAAGGGACATTGCTAAAACATGGAGCCCATTTGCCAATGCAGGATTTGGGCTTGGAGGTATATTTTCATGGTTAAAAGACATTGTCCTTGTTATGATATTTATCCTTGCTCTGATTCTTTACCTCTGCTTTAAGTGTTGCACTTGCATAATTGCACGCCTTCAATCTCCTGATGATAAGGTTTTATCTTACATGACATACATGCAGAGTCATCAGGCAATCTATGCCACAACCCCAAAGTATTAAAACACAACATAGAATGTAGAGATCATCTTATATGATCTAAGAGGGGATTGAAGGGATATTTGGCTTAACTACTTCTTTGTATTATAATCAGTTTCCATTTTGTGTCTCTCTAACATCCACTTCACAAATAGATATGCTCAAGTCTTGCTAATCAAGTTTCGTTTTTTCATGTTACTGTTATCTTCTTTTGTGTTTCGTTTCTTGTAAAGCACGTGATATTTTAGAAATAATTCGTTTCACTTTGGTCATAAAATGTCTCTGTATATGATTGGATAATTTGTCAAAGGGCGGTACTTTCTGAAAGCCCCTTTAAATATTCACACCAAAGAATAAAGATTAGATTTGCTCGGAGAGACTTTGTTGTCTTGTGTCATTGTCTCAATGGGCTAATCTCACAGGCCTGTGGGGATTGAAAAGCACACCTTACCACAGATATCGAGGGTTAAAACCACCCCTAGATAATCTACATTTCCTTTCAAGCCAATGCATCCCATTGGGTAATAAATTAAAAAGAGCGAACAAAAGTACTGAATGGCTAAACTCCAATGTAAAAATGCATATAAAAGCAAAGGCGAAGGCCTTCAAAAAAATACAAGGTTGAGGGATCATCATCAGCATTCAGACTTTATAAAGAATGCAACAAGAAATGGAAGGGTGCAATTAGAGTGGCTAAGATAGAACACAGAAAATACCAAGAAATTCTTTAAGTATGTAAACAGTAAAAAAGGGAGGACAGACCATATTGGCTCCATAAAGAATGAAGAAGGACATCTGGTTATAAAGGATTGGGAGATGGCGAAGGTATTGAATTTATTCTTCTCCTCAGTCTTCATGAGGGAATCGGGGGGCTTCAGTAACCAAAACTGCAGTGTTTATCCTTATGACAAATCACAGGAAGCACCTCCATGGTTAACAGAGGACAGAATTAAAATTAGACTTGGGAAACCTAACATAAATCACCAGGCTTGCACCCAAATGTACTTGGGGAACTCAGTCAGGTAATTGCCAGACCATTGTTCCTCATTTTTACTGACAGTCTACTGACTGGAATGGTACCAGTTGATTGGAGAAAAGCCAATGTAGCACCAATATTTAAAAAGGGTCCAAAATACATCCCTGGGAATTATGGACCAGTTAGCCTAACATGAATAGCATGCAAGCTCTTGGAGGGGATGATAAGGGACTATATACAACATTTTAGTAACGAGAACGGTATCATAAGCAGTAATCAGCATGGATTCATGAAGAATCCTTCTTGCCAAACCAATCTATTAACCTTTTATGAGGAGGTGAGTTGCCATCTAGATAAAGGAAGGCCCGTAGATGTGGTGTATCTGGATTTTGCAAAAGCACAGTTCCCCATAAAAGTTTACTGTACAAAATAAGGTCCATTGGCATGGACCATAGGGTGAGTACATGGATTGAAAACTGGCTACAAGGGTGAGTTAAGTGGGTGGTGATAAATGGGGAGTACTTGGAATGGTCAGAGGTGGGTAGTGGGCTCCCACAGGGTTCTGTGCTGGGACTAATACTATTTATTTTGTTTATAACAACAACCTGGAGGATGGGGTAAAACGTTCAATCTCTGTATTTGCAGATGATACTAAGCTAGGCAGGGCAATAACTTCTCCGCAGGATGTGGAAACCTTGCAAAAAGATCTGAACAAATTCATGGGGTGGGCAACTACATGGCAAATGAGGTTTAATGTAGAAAAATATAAAATAATGCATTTGGGTGGCAAAAATATGATTGCAATATATACACTGGGGGGAGAACCTCTGGTGGAACCTAGGATCGAAAAGGACCTGGAGGTCCTAGTAGATGATAGGCTCAGCATTGGCATGCAATGCCAAGCTTCTGCTAACAAAGCAAACAGAATATTGGCATGCATTAAAAAGGGGATCAACTCCAGAGATAAAACGATAATTCTCCCGCTCTACAAGACTCTGGAGTATGCTGTCCAGTTCTGGGCACCAGTCCTCAGGAAGGATGTACTGGAAATGGAGCGAGTACAAAGAAGGGCAACTAAGCTAATAAAGGGTCTGGAGGATATTAGTTATGAGGAAAGGTTGAGAGCACTGATTTCAATTTATAAATACCGTACTGGTGACCCCACAATAGGGATAAATCTTTTTTGCAGAAGGGAGTTTAAAAAGACACGTGGCCACTCATTAAAATTAGAAGAAAAGAGGTTTAACTACGCAGTGTGCTTTACTGTAAGAGCGGCAAGGATGTAGAATTCCCTTCCACAGGCAGTGGTCTCAGCGGGGAGCATCGATAGTTTCAAAAAACTATTAGATAAGCACCTGAACAATCGCAACATACAGGAATATACAATGTAATACTTGAAGGGATATTTAGTTTAACTACTTCTTTGTACTATAGTCAGCTTCCATTTTGTGTGTCTCTAACATCCATTTTGTGAAGTATGCTCAAGTCCTGCTATTCTAGTTTCGTTTTTCCATAATACTGTAATCTTCTTGTTGAGTTTCATTTCTCGTAAAGCACGTGATATTTTAGAAATAATTAGTTTCACTGTGGGCATCAGACTGTACTTGTGCGTCTCTGTATATGATTGGATAATCTGTTAAAGGGCGGTACTTTCTGAAAAGCCCTCTTATATCGACACCCAAGAATAAAGATTAGATTTGCTCGGAGAGAAACCTTCTGTGTATATGTTTCTTTATCTCAAAGGGCAAATCTCCCAGATCTGGTATCGGATTTAACGGTAAACCAAAGCAGACAATACCCCTAATCTTGATTTATTACCCTTCAGTTTGGGGGCTCGTCCGGGATCGATTACTATATGTCGGGTGAGTAGACTTGATATATATCTTCTCTCACCGTGACCTCTATTTAGAAATTGTTCCTTTAACGGGACCTGTGATTTATGTAGAAATAGTTTTAGACTTTGAAGAAAGTCAAGCGCTGTTGAGATAACAGCGACAGCCCTGGGGGGGGCTGGATGGGCTTTAAGAAGCCCATTAGATAAGACTGCTGAACAGTTAACCCTAGGGTGAACAGTTAACCCTAGATGGGTTTATGGGCTCTGAGAAGTCCATTTATAAGTCTGCGCAGCGTCTGTTCGGGATGAACAGTCAGAGAACCTTGGGTAGGTTCCAGGACTTTTGAGAAGTCCCTTGGATAATGATAATACAGTACTGTAATTACAAAACAAAACAAGAAGTCTGCTAAGGTGTGCTGGACAAAACCGATCTCTTTGCTTTTCTTATCTTTGCGTAGAGGATAAGCTAACTTGTAAACTGTCTGTGTGGAATTTGTCAGCGTTTGTAAGGTAAGACAACGCCTTCCACTGCTCCGTGTTATCATAGGACTTAGATTTAAGAGCGACAGACGTGCCTTCCTATGAATTCCGGGTTCTTTTTTGATTGATGGAAGTTCCCGATCGAAACACAGAGTAGTGCTACAGTATCTGGTGATATATTGATGTTTATTCTTAATGATTTATGTATGAATGTTTTGACTAGAAAGTTAGCAGAAAAATAGCAGTGTTAGTAATATTTTCTTAAAGGTAATGATTCATTTTGCTGCTATGCAGGGAAAGTGAAGATTGGGATGTTTGGCTTTTTGCCAACATGGTTCAAGTCCTTATATCTCACTAAGCTAATAGATATTGTGAAGAATTGTTTGCGGCATTGGCAGTACAGAACTTGCAAGTACTGTTTGAACCTGTTGGCACTCTGCCAAAAAAAAAAAAAATAATTTGAAAGAGAAAAAAAAAAAAAAAATTTGTTTGGTTGTAAATAATAATGTATGAAGCTTGTCTATAAATAAGATGCTGTGGGAGATCTCTGGCTGGCCCGGGGCTCCCTATGGCATCCTAGCCCAAAAGCTGCACAAGATAGGTTAGCAGAGCCATGGAATGGTGAATTTAGAGGTTAAATTAACTTTCTCCATGCCTTTATCAGGCGCCCGCTTCCCCCCCCTTACATTCCATAACCCAGATAACAGAGCAGCACAGACACAAGGACACAGAGAATAGCAGAATGAGTGAGTTTGAAACAAAAAGGGATCTTAAAGGGAAATTACCTTGTTCTATATTAACAAAAGACAAGGTAAGAAAAGTAAAGAAGGCAATTGTGACTGTAGGTTTGTACAAGACCTAAGGGCCATCAATAGCCTAGTGGTACCGATTGCCCCAAAAGTGCCTGATGTGCCATCAATATTTACCGCCATACATTACGATGCAGAGTATTTTATTGTGATTGATTTATTGAACGCATTTTTATTTCCGTCCCTGTGGATGAGGAGGCACAACCAATCTTTGCTTTATGTTTTTTTTTAAAACCGCCAACTAACATGGTGCAGAATGCCCCAGGGCTATATATAGACTCCCTTGTAGCCTATTCCAAACTACTCTCAGAGCTTGGATACCAGGACAATGTTCATCCCTGCTGCAGTATGTGGATGAATTCCTCGTCTGCAGTTCTACTCGGGTGGCCGCCCTGGAGGATGGGAGAGATCTTTTGAAATGTATTTTTGAAAGTGGTCACAAAGTGTCAAAGAAAAATTGCAATGGTGTCAGAAAAGGTTGAATATTTTGGTTTGTACTCTCAAAAGGAGAAAGGAAAGTCAATCACAGAAGAGCTATGGCTCTTGTGGGTCTGCCCCGCCCACTTGCTAAGAAGGACATGTTCACCTTTCTTGGTAATTATGATTGGTTACTGCCGCCAATGAGTACCTGACTGTTCCTACTACAATCTCCTGAGACAAGCCACAGGTTTACACATGCCAGATTGTATAAAATGGTCAAATGAAATGTGCAATGCTTTTGTGTATTTGAAAAATGCTATGGTAATGGCTCCAGGGCTCGGCCTCCCTAACTAGGAAAAATGTTTAATTAGTTTGCAGGAAAAATGTTTCATTTGTTTGCAAGGGAAAATTGTAAGGACGTGTCAGGTGTCCTCGCTCAGGAGCATGGAGGCAAGTTGCGCCCTATTATTTTTTTCAAAGATGGTTCCGGTGCAGGTTCAAGGCATGCCTGTGTGTCTCAGAGGCATCCTATTCGATGATGGTTTTGAGATGGCCACTTCTTTCACTCTGGGGCACGACACTACACTTAACACCGCCCACAATGTATGAAAAATGTACATACGCAGCACATGTCTGCTCAAAAGGTTGAGCGGCTATGAGTTGATCTTGATGTCCAATCAAAAATTGCACATCAAATATGCTTCTCCCACTTCAGGACCAGCACCAATACAAATGCCCTTTTAGGATTAAAAGGAGAGCAGAATGAGGTTGTGCCACAACATGATTGCATAGACCTCATTCACCAAGACACATAACCCACAACACTGCAGAGCATACACAGGCCAACAAACAGATAGCCAAGGGAAATGCTCTGGCTGATTAGCTGCTAAACAAGCTGCTACTTCACAAAATGCACAGATCCAAATGCCCATGCTAGTACCAGAATTGTTGTTTTTTTTTGTTTTTTGTTTTTTGATCAGGTTCTTTCAGATTTGCAAGTATGGCAAATGAAGCTGATCTCAGAGGTTGGGACAAAATAGGTGTGCAGAAAGATCCAAAGACTGGACTTCTCTGCAAAGAGGAGAAGCCATGTATACCAGTAGCTAGTGCATCACTTTTTGTAGCTAGTGCATCACTTTTTATGCATCATTTTTATTTCCCATTTGCATGGAATAGGTCACAGAGGCTGGAAAGCCACTTGTGAACTATTGGAGAAAGACTTTTACATTACAGAACTTTCCTTGCCAATTTTATGTAGCAAGATGCATCACATGTATCAGGAACAACCCACACAAGGCCGAACATGAACACCTGATATATCCAACAATTCCTTTTACACATTTGCAGATTGACTTCACACACATGCCTAAACTAGGCAAAAGACAGGAATATTTTTTGGAAATTGTGGACAAGTTCTCAAGTTGAGTTGAACTTTTTGTCACCACAAAAGAAGATGCACAAACAGTAGTGAGGATCCTCATTCAGGAAATCATTCCTCGATGGGGATGCCCACTTCTTATAAACTCAGACAGACAATGGATCTACATTTGTATCAATGGTCTGCCAGGACTGGGTAAAAACTCTCAAGATAGAACGGAAGTTTCACATTCCCCAACACCCTCAAAGCTCAGGGATAGTAGAAAGAATAAACAGAACAATAAAAAGACAAAATAAGAAAGGCCACAGGAGGAACCTTTGCCAACTGGAAGAAGGTCCTCCCAGCAGTCCTGGCAGAAATAAGAATGACCCTTCCAAGACAACAGTGTATTCACCTTTTGATGTCTTGATGGGTCGACTTTTCCCCACCCCATGGGCCAGAGCACATTTAATGATAGAAAAGGGAGATTTAGACTTATTACAGGAAGAATATGTAAGGTAATTGGTTGAAACATTGTAAACAGTTGAGAGAAATGTTGCTCGCACCTTTTCTTTTTCTTCACAGGAAACTACTCACCCCTTCAAATTGGGAGACACCCTGGTGGTTCATCAGCTGAACAGAAATAAGAAGCAAGAGTATCCTTTGGACCTCCTACCACAGTGGTTGCAGTGACCAGAACAGCCATCCTAGTGGAAAATTGCCAGTCCTGGATCCATGCCAACAGAGTGAAAAAGGTTGCCCAAAGCCCCAAGAGCAAGAAGGAGATCTTGGATACAGGAGGCCCTCAAGCAGAAGTCCAAGTAGATGAAGGAGTTCCTGGGAAAGCAGGTCCGGCCAGAGAAGATGACCTCGCTTACTTCACCACAGACTTCTGACAAGGCATTCTGCCCACTAATCCTGATCTCTCTGACAGTGTTCCTACCCACCTGGATCACCACTAACTGTATCTACCACCCTAAAGATTTGGGTGCAATTAAAAGTATCTGTGGGAACACAAACACACACACACAAGAACATTATATTGACACAAGCTAGAACCAAGAGAAAGATTGGAGATAGTTTTACTGATAAGATGCTTTTGCTAAAATCTAAGTATGCTTATGCTAAAAAAATCAGGGTATGAAGAATGTTGAATATGTAGCATATTAAGCGCTGCGCAAACGGTTATATAAATCCTGAATAATAATAATAATGATAATATTACATCCTAGTACTGCCCGAATTGCCCTTTTGGCTGTACCTTTAAATGTGTCCTCCTTTCTCAATGAGACTCCTCCTGTATTCTTGACTAACATATCCACTCTGTACATAAACAACATTGTTACCTTTCCAATAGCAGGTAGAAGTCATTCCCCTGTTTGGTGTTTTAATTTAGGGAATGAGACACAGACTAACCCCTCTTTCTGCAGCAGGTCAATATTTAATATCTCCATGTGCGAATCCGGAGTCTCTGCCCCTGCCTGCTCACTGTTTCAAGTAACTGACCCAGGGTTAAACTGTACTTTGCATAACTTTTCTTTTTCTCTAAAAATGTAGGTGAAATATTACACTAATTTATAAATCGCAACACAGGACAAGTACACTCATGAGTTTGTCGCTAAGAGACCTTTTGCACTGGGACAAAGTATCCATGTATGTTGTAGGAAAGTGTGTTGTCCCTGGGTGCCCCTCCATGTTAAGGGATGGTGTTACCTTGTATCCTTGTTATCTGTCATGGGAATGGTAGGGGATTATAAAAGGGGGACATCCACTAGAGGCCAGCTCCAGCAGGAAGCTAGGGACATTGCTAAAACATGGAGCCCATTTGCCAATGTAGGATTTGAGCTTGGAGGTATATTTTTATGGTTAAAAGACATTGTCCTTGTTATGGTACTTATCCTTGCTCTGATTCTTTACCTCTGTTTTAAATGTTGCACTTACATAATTGCGCACCTTCGATCTCCTGATGATAAGGTTCCATCTCACATGACATACATGAAGAGTCATCAGGCAATCTATGCCACAGCCCCAAAGAAGTATTAAAACACAACATAGAATGTAGAGATCATCTTATATGATCTAAGAGGGGATTGAAGGGATATTTAGTTTAACTACTTCTTTGTATTATAGTCAGCTTCCATTTTGTGTGTCTCTAACATCCATTTTGTGAAGTATGCTCAAGTCCTGCTATTCTAGTTTCGTTTTTCCATAATACTGTAATCTTCTTGTTGAGTTTCATTTCTCGTAAAGCACGTGATATTTTAGAAATAATTAGTTTCACTGTGGGCGTCAGACTGTACTTGTGCGTCTCTGTATATGATTGGATAATCTGTTAAAGGGCGGTACTTTCTGAAAAGCCCTCTTATATCGACACCCAAGAATAAAGATTAGATTTGCTCGGAGAGAAACCTGCTGTGTATATGTTTCTTTATCTCAAAGGGCAAATCTCCCAGATCTGGTATCGGATTTAACGGTAAACCAAAGCAGACAATACCCCTAATCTCGATTTATTACCCTTCAATACTGACATATAATCACATGCATAGGTTGGTCTTTTCAACCTCACCTACTATGTAACTAATGTCTGTTGGCGTCAGGAAAGCTGAAAATTGTTTTAAATACTTACCGTAATTTTTCTTTCCTGACGCTAATCCATGGCAGCATACGGACCCACCCTTGTACGTTTCGGTATGTAGCTAATTACAAATAATGGAGCGGGGCCTAACTACTCCTTTATTTATGCTATTCACTGGTGCTGGAGGTGGAGCTCTATCACTGGTATGCTGCCATGGATTGGCGTCAGGAAAGTTAAATTATGGTAAATATTTGATACAATTTTAGTTTTTTTTTCTTTCATTTTGGATAGAGTAAGGGAGGGATATAACTCCTATCAGTTTTTTTTTATTATTTTTTTTGCCATTTGTGTCCCCATTGAAGATGTCACCTCTGTAGTGGGACATACAATCCCATATAAACAATTCGATAACCACAGTTGATCCAAATTAAGGCGAAAAAACGCAGCAAAGCATGATCCAATTTGCTGAGAGGCATTCGGCTATTTCCCTGTATCCAAAACTAAAAAGAAAAAGTTTTTCCTTTAGTTTTATCTTTTAGAGTAAGGCCCCTTTCACACTTGTGCAACTTCAAAGTCACGCGATTTTACTGCGATTCACGGCCACGATTTTTGCCGCGATTTCACCAAGATTTCAAGGAATGCCTGTGTAAGTGGCATCAAAATCGAACCAAAGTAGTGCAGGGACTACTTTGAAGTCGGAACTACTTGAAGTCATACGAATATGAATGGCTGTCATTGGAAATCATGGGGAACTACTTGTCATGCTACTTTGTAGTCCCAAATCGTGGGACAAGTCGTATAAGTGTGAAAGGGGCCACCACTCCACTTTTGTTGAGAAAAAAAAAAAAAAAACATTCCCCTCTGGGTGATCTATGTACATTGCAAAGATTTAACAAACTTTGTTGCAGATTCCTACCTTTTGTTATTCTGAAGAAATCCCTGTGTGTTTGTCTGTTTCCATGTGGTAAGTGAATCTAATGGGAGTGGTTTTATAATTATCAATCAGCTGCTGCACCTGCAGGGCTCTAATGAGGAAAACTGCAGGGTCTGCATGCCTTTAGATGTGATTTCCTACTAGGAGTATCTCACCAAAAATTTTATTTTAGTTACAGGGGATTCCTGAAATCTGACTTGTATCTTAGTGCAGACTTCCGGGAAAGTCAGTGAGCCAATCACACAAGCAGGAAATTACATATCTGGGGGGAGTTCTGTACACTTTCTGTGTACAGAACACCTCCAGGTAGCCATATTGCATTGCATTTACAGAAAACGACAGAGCTGCATGAAAAGGAAATAACATTCAATTACAATATGACTTGTGTCCCAATTGTATTTGCTATATTGTTTCGTTTTTTTTATTTCCTATTTTTTTTCCCATGAAAGTGAAGTTACCCTTTAAGTAATATGTTAAAAGTACACAAATAAATGTGTGATGGGTGCGCTTATATCAACCTTACAACAGGATTTGATAGACCTGTATGACACTTGAATTATATGGTATATAAACCGTGAACGTGATGTGTATAAAACCGTGTAGTGCGGTGATTTAAAATTTGTATTTAGACCCCAAACAGGTTGTGTTTAAACAAGGGGTTAAATAGTTGACATGAATCTGTCAAGTTGCTAATGTGAAAAAGGGTTAAATAATTGACATCAATCTGTCAAATTGCTTCTGTGAAATGTGGAACATCCTTTGGTGATTAGCCTTGATTAATTAAATGATTGAATGAGTGGGGCACTTAAAAGATAGCTATTAGTAGATATCAGTTTCCTATTATTCAATATGTAGCTAGTGCCAATAAATAAACAAACACAATTGATTAAGTTTAAAATAATAATAAACGCTGTATTGGTTACAGCCGCCAATACTCAAATTAGTGAATAATAATCCTATGCCATATCCTCCCAGGCTGGATCAATACTTAATATTGCATGCCGCAAGAAAATGAAATGCTGGAAGTTTCTGCTTTAAACACAGAATGACATACAGGCATATGGAGAAAGGAGAAAAAAAAAAGGAAAAAATAAACTGTCACTTTCCTTTTTTGCTGACACCTCCAGGTGTTTCTCGTCCTCTGCCTTTAGCGCTGTGCTTGCAGACACTTCCAGTGGGTTTGCATATATAGAGAAAAGAAACATACACCAATTGCGCAGTATTTCCAAGACAGTGTGTGTGTGTGTGTTGTAGCCAGTGAGCGGTATTGTACTCACATGCACCCGGTATTAATGAAGCGGTAGCCGAATGCTTGTCAGGCTTATGTTTCAGGGCTGGGTGCCCTGCTCGTCCACACTCTGCGTGCTATGGTGACGTCACTAGGCTCCTCCTATTCCCGACGCGTTGCATTACAGTCACGTAACGTTTTCAAGGGATAATGATTACTACTATATTCTATACTATGATCTACTAATAGCTATCTTTTAAGTGCCCCACTCATTCAATCATTTAATTAATCAAGGCTAATCACCAAAGGATGTTCCACATTTCACAGAAGCAATTTGACAGATTGATGTCAATTATTTAACCCTTTTTCACAGAAGCAACTTGACAGATTCATGTCAACTATTTAACCCCTTGTTTAAACACAACCTGTTTGGGGTCTAAATACAAATTTTAAATCACCGCACTACACGGTTTTATACACATCACGTTCACGGTTTATATACCATATAATTCAAGTGTCATACAGGTCTATCAAATCCTGTTGTAAGGTTGATATAAGCGCACCCATCACACATTTATTTGTGTACTTTTAACATATCACTCACGTGTGGGAACACTTTTTTATGGGTTTGCAGCTGTATCATTTGGCCATCTTAAAACATTAATGGTCCTCTGTTTTTAATCCTCACTAGCGCTTAAGTAACCCTATTTTTATACCCTTTAAGTAAATCAACCCAAATAATTTCCATATTTCAGCTTTTATGCACTGTTGTTAAGAGAACTGATCCAAAAATGCAGAGACTACACAAAATTGGCTATTATATTTTTACATTCCTTAAATACGGCATGCCTGGACCACTACAGTGAGGGAAAAAATTATTTGATCCCCTGTTGATTTTGTATGTTTGCCCACTGACAAAGAAATGATCAGTCTACAATTTTAATCTCCCTGGCAGTATGATTATTTCTGATTTTAGGTGTTGAAAGCGGTACCCTTATTTTGCATGGAAATTTGGCATTTTATATTGTAGGCCTGTAATTCTTAGGAACAACTCACTTAAATCTGTCCAAACAAGAGTCTAGTAGACATCCCGGGTATGATAAAGTTTGAAAAACGAAATAATAAATTATAATATAATAAATAACTAAAAATAATTATACCAAATAATAATCTAATAATAATAAAAATTATTCAATAATGTAATCAAATCAAAAACACTGAAATTTGCTCAGTTGCAGAATTGTCGCTGTCATTACTTTTCAGTGTTTGATGATGGATCTCCCCACACATCACTATCGCTCAATTCTGCGAGTGATTCTAATTTATTATCGCTGTTTTCTAGCTGGTCTAAAACCACTATTGATGTAAAGGGACGGTTTTAGTTGCTATGGACAATCTCCAGTTTTCATCCAGAAAGAACAGTTTTTATAATATAAAACTGCATGCAGGGGACTGGACCAACCACTAGGGACAAAAGGGATGTGAAATCATTTCAAACAGTAATGTAATCTGTAAGATTGCATACTATACTATACTGTATGTATAGTGTGTGTTTCACTTTTAGAATTTGGCGCCATTCTCTGTCCCCGTGCGTCGCAAAGCTTGCAGGGGACAGAGCCTGGCTTCGTGATGAATCGAACGAAGGACGAGCCGTTCACAATTCAGGGAGACATCGCAGGATCCAGGGCACAAGGTAAGTGAGCTCTTCCTGGATCCTGCGATGTGATCCCGAGTCTGGCACGGGGTTAACGCTTATGGTTCGAAAATTGCATCCCGAACCAGACTCGGGAATACAGCCAGGGAGGTTAATGGTAGGTTTATTTTAACAGTGAGAGACAGAATAACAACAAAATCCTGAAAAATGCATTTCAAAAAAAGTTATAAAATTGATTTGCATTTTAATGAGTAAAATTATTATTTGACCCCTTCACAAAACATGACTTAGTACTTGCTGGCAAAACCCTTGTTGGCAATCATAGAGGTCAGACATTTCTGGTAGTTGGCCACCAGGTTTGCACACATCTCTGGAGGGATTTTGTCCCACTCCTCTTTGCAGATCCTCCCCAAGTGTTTAAGATTTTGAGGCTGACGTTTGGTAACTCGAACCTTCAGCTCCCTTCGCATATTTTCTATGGGATTAAGGTCTTCTTGAGCCTCTCGTTTGTTGCCTTGGTCGTGTGTTTTGGGTCATTGTCATGCTGGAATACCCATCCACCACCCATTTTCAATGCCCTGGCTGAGGGAAGGAGGTTCTCACACAAGATTTGACGATACATGGCCAGGTCCATCGTTATTTGATGTGGTGAAGTTGTGCTGTCCCCTTAGCAGAAAAACACCCCCAAAAAATAATGTTTCCACCTCCATGTTTGAAGGTGGGGATGGTGTTCTTGGAGTCATAGGCAGAATTCCTCCTTCTCCAAACACACTTCTTTCAGTCCTTCATGGAGTAGCGTGCTACCAATTGTTTTCTTGGTGACTATGGTCCCAGCTGCCTTGAGATCATTGACAAGCTTCTACCGTGTAATTCTGGGCTGATTCCCCATCGTTCTCATGATCATTGGAACACCACGAGGGGAGATCTTGCATGGAGCCCCAGACTGAGGGAGATTGACAGTTATTTAGCGTTTCTTCCATTTGTGAATAATCACACCAACTGTTGTCACCCTCTCACTAAGCTGTATGGCGATGGTCTTGTAGCCCATTCCAGCCTTGTGTAGGTACTGCATGCATTTAATTATTTATTTCCATTGGTGAATTGAGTTTAACACTGCAAAACGCCATAGTGAACTAACAGTTTCAGGATCGCATGTGATAGTCAGGGAAAAAGTGTCTAAACACCTAAATACTGCATGTGATCTGCTTTAGTGAATGGAGCCCACTGTCTTCCTTCAGGCAGTCATAATTTCTGATCCATGCATCCTCCTCACTGCTGGAGTCCTTGCTATGGGAGGCAGCATGTGACCTCAAAATGTAATGAAGAGAGGAGCAAGAGACATGATGTCATCCCCCTGTCTAACAGCAGTTGATGCAGGAGCTTAGACAGGCAGGAATGCTGCAGCAAGCATGCAGCTAGGGAGCATTGCTCGGCAAATATAAAAGCCTGGGGGGCAGTCAACTGCGGATATTTTCATTTGTCCTGAATTTAGCAAAGAACAGTGCCTCTTTAAACTAATATTGTTAGGAAGATGTAGACTGGGATTCCTATCTCATGTACCAGCAGGGAGAAGTTGGACACTGGACACACAGTGATCTGCACTGACACTTTTTGAAGATGGAAAGCACATTGGCAGCTACTCATGTTACTATGTGTAAACCTTGAAGGGTATATCATACCTTCTCCTTCTTCTTTATGCTCTGTTTGGTCTTCTGTGCCTGGACTTTATCCCCCTTCTCAATAGCCGAGTTGCTATGGTGACTAGGTGGTCTGTCACTTTTGGAATCAGCATGTCGAGAGGTTGTTGGCTGTTAAAGATGACATAAAATAGAACCACAGCAGTCATTAGAAATAACATACTTCTTTTGCAAAACTCCTGGGAGTGCTTAATAGTATTACAAAAAAAGTTATGCAAATGAGAGGAATGTAAGCATCCAACATGCCTCTGCAGGGCAGCCATCAGAAATTTTGGGGCCCCTTACACAGCTTTAGGCCTGGGCCCCCCCGGGGGCCCGACCCCAACATTCTCCAGGACCCGCCCACTGGTCATCCCACTGAGTTCTTCGGTGCACCCATTTTTATTTAACATATGAAAAGTGGATTAAAAGTCATCAGTGTTTTCAATATTTAACAGTAAGGCCCCTTTCACACTGGGGCGGTGGGTGCGTCAGCGGTAAAGCGCCGCTATTTTTAGCGTCAAATTTGCGGCGCTATTCGGGCGATTTTACCCCCCGCTATTGCCCGAGAAAGGGTTAAATCCACCGCAAAGCACTGCTGCAGCAGTGCTATGCTGGCGGTATAGCCGCGCTGCCCCATTCATTTCAATGGGCAGGAGCGGTATACACACCGCTTCTTCACCGCTCCAAAGATGCTGCTAGCAGGACTTTTTTTAGCGTCCTGCCAGCGCACCGCTCCAGTGTGAAAGCCCTCTCCTCCAATGCTCCTCCCTATTGAAATCAATGGGGCAGCGCTGTGATACCACCAGCAAAACGCTGCTCTGGTAGATTTAACCCCTTTTTGGTGGCTAGCGGGGGGTTAAAACCGCCCTGCTAGCGGCAGAATAGCGCCGATAAAATGGAGCTAAAAATAGCGCCACTTTACCGCTGACAGCACAGTGTGAAAGGGGTCTTAGGGTGTCCCATCCAAGAAGAAGGAGATAAATAAAGTCCCACTACTAAAATGTACAGGCAGCACAGGGGGCACAGTCAGCAGCACACATTAAATATTTGAGACTTACCATCAATGTTACACTCTACAACCTGTTGTTGGTGGCTGTGTCCATGTGTACTGTCGACGAGCTGGCCACTCCCCCTGGCCCTGTCCTGCCCAATCACAGTACCAGCAAATCCTGCAGCAGCCATTGTGCTCTGCCTTCGCAGGGATGGATAAGCAGAGAGCATCTCTTCATGCTTTCTTTCCTCCTCCTCCTCTCTCCAGCAGGCAGCGCTGACGAAAATGTGTGATCTCATGTGTTTCCTTCTCCTCTCTACCAGCTGCGAAGCGGGGGGGTGTTTTGTTGCCGAAAATGTGTGATCTTGTGTGTTTCCTTCTCCTCTCTTCAGCTGCCAGCTGAGAAGCGGGGAGGGGGGGGGGGGGGGTTATGCTGCCGAAAATGTGTGATCTTGTGTGTTTCCTTCTCCTCTCCTCACCGCTGACTATGGGGGTGGACGGGACGGCCGGGCCCCTGGAGACATGCGGGCCCCTTACAGGTGTAATGCCTGTACCCCCCTGATAGCGGCCATGTGCCTCTGTTATTCGATACTATAATGCACACTCTGGAAGTGGCAGCGTTATCAGCAGAAGGACAAACTCTAGACAGAGCTGCCCATTAACCACTTCAGCCCCGGACCAATTGGCAGCCAAAGGACCAGGCCCCTTTTTGCGATTCGGCACTGCGTTGCTTTAACTGACAATTGCGCGGTCGTGCGACGTGGCTCCAAAACAAAATTGGCGTCCTTTTTTTCCCACAAATAGAGCTTTCTTTTGGTGGTATTTGATCGGCCCTGCGGTTTTTATTTTTTGCGCTATAAACAAAAATAGAGCGACAATTATGAAAAAAATTCAATATTTTTTGCTTTTTGCTATAATAAATATCCCCAAAAAATATATAAAAAAACATTTTTTTTCCTCAGTTTCGGCCGATACGTATTCTTCTACATATTTTTGGTAAAAAAAAAAATCGCAATTAGCGATTATTGATTGGTTTGCGCAAAGTTATAGCGTTTACAAAATAGGGGATAGTTTTATAGCATTTTTATTAATATTTTTTTTTTTTACTAGTAATGGCGGCGATCAGCGATTTTTATTGTGACTGCGACATTATGGCGGACACATCGGACATTTTTGACACATTTTTGGGACCATTGTCATTTATACAGCAATCAATGCTATTTAAAAGCATTGATTCCTGTATAAATGACAGTTGTAGTGGAGGGGTTAACCACTAGGGGGAGGGGTTATGGGCTGTGACGTGTGTGTGTTTTTTTTACATTAGGGGGCGGAGCTGACGTCTGACGTCATTGATTGGCTTTCCCGATGACCGGGAACAGCCAATCAATGACAGTCAGTGTAGGAAGCGCGGGGAGAGGTTTGTTTACACATACCTCTCCCCGTTCTTCAGCTCCGTGACCCGATTGCGGGACACCAGCGGCGATCGGGTCCGCTGGTCCCGCGGCCGGGGTCACGGAACTCCCGACCGGGTCGCGAGCGTGCCGCTGGCGGCGTGCACGTGACCCACGGGCAGGCTTTAAAAAATCACGTACAGGTACGGGATTTTGCCTGCCCGTGCCATTCTGCTCACGTATATATACATGAGGCGGTCATGAAGCAGTTAATGGAGTAAATCTAGGCTGGTTCCTAATGGTTCTTGGCTGAACATAGCCTGCATCCAATCACCCAGGGGCCGGCTGTCAAAATACAATAGCTACATTGAAAAAATTGTCAATAGAGCTTGAATTTAGGAATCTGTTGGGTTTTTTGTGTTAAATCTGGAAAAAAATCTATAAGTGTATGGTCAGCTTTAGCTACAGAGTTTAGCTACTAAATAAGGGGGGAAATATAAACCTTGAATAGGACAGTTGCAGCAGCTATGATGAGGGACAGATCATTATCCAGTTTAGGATTTCACTAGTAATTAATAACAGGCAAAAAATAGGATTTTTATAACAGCTTACATCATACCACTATTTACTTAGTGGGTTATAGCTACCTTTGGCTGTTGACACTGGCATACCCAATACAGGAAGTTGACTCCCCTATATAACCCCTCCTCCTTCCAGGAGTACCTCATTTTTTGTAGCCAAGCAATATAAGCAATATACTTACACACCATAAAAAAGAGGGGCGGGACCTCTGTGTCCTATGATGTACTCCAAGAAAAGGATTTTACAGGTAAGCTGTTATAAAAATCCTATGGGGACTTATACTGCTGCCTGCAGCACACTGCGCCAAAAGGCAATATCCTCATTCCTTCTTACATCCACTTGATAAATTTTGTGAATGTATGGACCGAAGACCAAGTTGCGGCCTTGCCGATCTGAGCAAAGGAGGCCTGGTGACGCACTGCCTAAAAAGCACTAACCGCTCTGGTAAAGTGTGCCTTAACTTGAATAGGGGGAATCTTACCCCTTAAATCATAAGTTTGAATTATATCTTGCCGAATCCACTTAGCAACAGTGGATTTCGATGCTGCCTGTCCTTTTTTAGGACCTTCTGGCAGAATAAATAAGACATCAGTCTTACGAATCTGAGCAGTTTTCTTCAAATAGATTTTCACTGCTCTCACTACATCAAGACAATGTAGTGATTTTTCTTCCCTGAAACATGGTTTTGGGAAAAATGATGGCAGGACAATATCTTCATTCAGATGAAAGCCTGAAACCACTCTTGGCAAAAAGCCTGGACGAGGGCGTAACACCACTCTGTCCTTATGAATAATCAAATATGGCTCTTTACAAGAAAGAGCAGCCAATTCTGAAACCCCCCTTGCTGAGGATTTAGCAACCAAAAATATCAGCTTCCTAGTCAGAAGGACTAAGGGAACATGCTGTAATGGTTCAAATGGTGGTTGTTGTAACACTGACAAAACTAAATTCAAGTCCCAAGGGTTTAAAAGGTGATTTAACTGGCGGATTAATCCGCATCACCCCTTGCATAAAACCCCGGACTAAAGAATGCGTAGCAAGCAGTCTTTGAAATAAAACCGATAAGGCTGAGACTTGGCCCTTAATAGTACTTAGGGCCAACTTCATCTATACGCCCAATTGTAGAAAGGCAAGGATTCTGCCTATAATATATCTCCGAGGGTGCTAACCCTTGGAATCACACCAGGAAACATAAGCTTTTCAAACTCTATAATATACAGCTCTGGAAACTGGTTTCCTTGCATTGATTAAAGTTAAGATAACAGACCTGGAAAGCCCACGCTTCTTCAGAATGTGGGTTTCAATAGCCAAGCCGTTAAATTTAGCGTTCGTAAAGTAGGATGGAATATCGGCCCCTGCGATAGCAGTTCTGGCCTTAGTGGGAGAGGCCAAGGACCCTCCACTGCCATCTTTTCTATCTCTGCGTACCATGACCTTCTGGGCCATGCTGGTGCTACCAGAATTACCAGCTTTCTTTCCAGCTTGATCCTGCAAAGAAGTCGAGTCAGCAACTGAATCAGGGGAAAAGCGTAGATCAGGGAAAACTGATCCCACGGAGTTACCAGCGCATCTGTTCCGTATGGAAGTGGATCCCTTGTTCTGGACACAAAGTTGACTAACTTCATGTTGAATCTGGACGCTAGAAGATCTATGTCCGGAGTCCCCCATCTTTGGCAAACAGCCCGAAACACTTCGGGGTGAAGAGACCATTCCCCTGGAAATAACTGCTGGCGACTTAGATAGTCCGCCTGCCAATTTTCTACTCCCGGAATGAAAACTGCCGCTAGAGATGGGGCATTCCTTTCTGCCCAAGTTAGGATATGGTTCACCTCTCTCTGAGCTGAGAGACTCTTGGTGCCCCCTTGGTGATTGATATAGGCCACAGCCGTGGCATTGTCAGATTGAATCCAGACTGGACAATTCTTTAACCTGGAGGTCCAGGTTTTCAGAACCAGATACACTGCCCGAATCTCTAGGATGTGGATGGGCAGGGCTCTTTCGAGTTTTGACCACTGTCCCTGGACAGTCGTTTCCTCTAGTACCGCTCCCCAGCCTGAGAGGCTGGCATCTGTCATTACTACTTTCCAGATTATTGGTCTGAAGGATTTCCCCTTCAGAATATTCTGGCTTCATAACCACCAACTGAGGCTTTAAGACACTCTTGGGGACAGCCGCATTGGCAAGGCCAAAGCTTGGATCATCTTGTTCCAAGCAGAGAGGATTCAGTTTTGCAACAGTCTTGAATGGAACTGGGCATAGGGGACTGCTTCGAATGAAGCTACCATCTTTCCTAACAACCCCATGCACAGGCGAATTGAAGGATTTGCTTTTGACCTGACCATCCGTACTAGCTCTTGTATGGAGCTGATCTTTGCTGGAGGCAAGAACACCCTTTTCTGGGCAGTATCTATGATCAGGCCTAAGTAATCCAACCTTCTTACTGGTTTTAAGGAAGACTTCTCTAGGTTGAGGATCCAACCGAGACTTTCCAAGTAACTGGTTGTAATGCGTACGCTTTGCCTTAAGCGAGTCACTGATTGGTCTATTAACAATAGATCGTCTAGGTACGCCAACACTGTTATGCCCTGTGCCCTCAACCTGGTGTGAACTTTGGGGACAATAGCTCCACGGGATTAAGTGCATAAACCGTCAGTTTTATAACAAAAGACATTTATTTGTAAGAAAAAATCAAAATAAGGCTTTCTTCAGCGCACAGGAAAAATACAAAAACAAAGTCCGCTTATCTTCAGCATAACAGAAAATCAGCTTATCTTCAGCACAAAAACAAAGTTTAAGGAAAACACATACAGTTTTGCAGCAGGTTCTTTTAGCAGCCTCCAGACATCCACACAGCTCAACCAACAGGTGTAATCACCTACTCCTCCTCACCAACTCTTCCCTACTTCCTGTCTTATGAGCCGTCTTCCTGGAGGCCCTTAACCCCCTGTGCGCTGAATCATCGTGGTCAGGGAGGGAGGCTCTTTTCCCACCCGAATATCTCTTCAGAGCCTCCCAAATTCCGGGTCCCAAATAACTTATTATTAACCTAGAGAGGACTGCGAGTCAGTCCTCTCCTGCTCGGCTACTCCCGGAACCCCTCACCCATTTTGGGTGACCCCCTGAGCAACGCTGCGACTCCTTTAAAGGGACCACAGCCCAAATACTGGTGCTATATAGCACCCGTCCAGGACCCAACCTTGGCGTCCTGTACATATCCCCCCCCCTCTGCCTCAACGCGGAGGTGTTGGAGGCACCACTCGACATCATACAATGGACCCGGGAGAGGGCATCGGCATTCTGATGCTGTCTCCCTGGTCTGTGCTCTACCACAAAATTGAACTCCTGGAGAGAAAGGAACCACCTTGTCACCCTGGCATTGGTGTTTTTGTTTTGTCTCATGGGGCATGGTCGGACACTAGGCGGAACCTTCTACCTAGGAGGAAATACCGTAAAGAATCTAAAGCCCACTTGATGGCAAGACACTCCCGCTCCACCACCGCATAGTTTTTCTCCGCTGCCGTCAGCTTCCTACTTAGAAAAACTATGGGGTGCTCTTCCCCATTGATCACTTGAGACAGGACTGCTCCTAGCCCTTCACTTGAAGCATCTGTCTGTACTACAAAATCCTTAGAAAAATCTGGAGCCACAAGCACCGGGTCCCAGCACAATGCCGTCTTAAGCTTCTGGAAAGCTTTTTCGGCATCGTCATTCCACTGTACCATCACTGACTTTCTGCCTTTGGTCAAGTCCGTCAATGGTGCAGCAACGGTGGCAAAGTTGGGGACAAACCTCCGGTAGTAGCCAACTATGCCCAAAAACGCTCTGACCTGCTTCTTGGTTAGGGGGCGGGGCCAGTTCTGTATGGCTTCTACCTTACTCATTTGGGGCTTCACCAGCCCTCTACCCACAATGTACCCTAGGTACTTGGCTTCCTCTACCCCAATCGCGCACTTCTCCGGGTTGATGGTGAATCCTGCTCTTCTCAAGGAGTCTACGACTGCCTGAACTCGGGGAAGATGGGACTCCCAATCAGTGCTGAAAATGACTATGTCATCTAGGTAAACCGAAGCATACCGTTGATGTGGACGCAAAGTTTTGTCCATGGCCCTTTGGAATGTAGCGGGGGCAGAGTGTAGACCAAATGGCATTCTTTTGTACTGGAAGTGGCCTTCCGGGGTAGAGAAAGCTGTTTTCTCCCTGGCTTTCTTGGTCAGGGGAATCTGCCAATACCCTTTTGTGAGGTCTAGCGTGGTTATATACCTGGCTGGACCTAACCTCTCAATTAGCTCATCTACCCGTGGCATTGGATAAGCATCAAACTTGGAGATTTCATTAAGTTTTCTAAAGTCGTTGCAGAAGCGGAGGGTGCCGTTGGGTTTGGGTACCAACACGATTGGACTCGACCACTCGCTCTGCGACTCTTCAATGACTCCAAGCTCGAGCATTCTCTTGACCTCTTCAGACACTGCCACTCTATGAGCTTCTGGGATACGGTAAGGCTTTAACCGGATTTTTATACAGGGTTCCGTCACAATGTCATGCTCGATGACGTTGGTGAGACCCGGCAACCCTGAAAACATGTCCCTATTTCTTTGCAGAAACTCTTTTGCTTGCTGGGTTTGGGGCCTAGTTAGGGTAGCAGCCACCTGCACCAGGTCGATTCCTGCATGGTCCCCTGACTGTACCGCTACCACAGCGGATACATGTTCTCTGTCTCTCCAGGGTTTCAACAGATTTACGTGATAGATCTGGTATGGTTTTCTTTTCCCTGGCTGGTGTACCTTGTAGTTCACCTCACCCACTTTTTCTATTACCTCAAATGGGCCTTGCCACCTGGCCAAGAACTTGCTCTCCACTGTGGGTATTAGGACAGCCACCCGGTCTCCTAC
This sequence comes from Lithobates sylvaticus, assembly GCA_028564925.1. NCBI lineage: Eukaryota > Metazoa > Chordata > Amphibia > Anura > Ranidae > Lithobates > Lithobates sylvaticus. Next base: position 151,073,825 of record CM053038.1, read on the forward strand.
TTGAAACTGTCTAATTTTAGCCGATCTGTTATACACCCTTCTTTGGGCATCCTGAGCCTTCTGCATGTGCTCCCTCACCAGCGGCATCACCTTAGCCACCCTCTCTCGCATTTGAGAGATATGCTCTACCACAGTCTTGTGTGGTGAGGATTCACTTTCCCATGTTTCTTTGACTAGGTCAAGCAACCCCCGGGGCCTTCGTCCATACACTAACTCAAACGGTGAGAAGCCCGTGGACGCTTGTGGAACCTCCCGGATGGCAAACAAGAGGGCAGGGAGTAACATATCCCAATCCTTCCCGTCTTTCTGGACCACTCTTTTTAACATGGACTTTAGAGTTTTATTAAACCTCTCAACTAGGCCATCGGTCTGCTTGATGAAGTTCAAACTAAGCATCAGAATGGGGAAAAAAGGGGGATTTAAGTGACTTAGAATGTGGCATGGTTGTTGGTGAGACTGGTCTGAGTATTTCAAAATCTGCTGATCTACTGGGATTTTCACGCACAACCATGCGGGTGATAGACGGACGTCCGCAACTGCTTGATCTGAAATAGTCTGCACAAGTCCGCCATCACCTTTGACATAAAAGGGGTGCCCTGGTCCGTAAGTATCTCCCTGGGGAATCCAGTTCGTGAAAACATTTGGAATAACTCCTTGGCAATGGCCTTAGAGGAAGCTTTCCTCAAAGGAACTGCTTCTGGATACCTGGTTGCGTAGTCTAGGATGACTAATATATATTGGTGCCCCCTTGCCGACTTTACCAGGGGTCCCACGAGATCCATGGCGATCCGCTCAAACGGAACCTCAATAATCGGCAAGGGTACCAGAGGGCTTCTATAGTGTGGCCCTGGGGCAGTTAACTGGCAAATGGGACAAGATGCACAATATCTTTTAACCTCGGCCTTCACCCCTGGCCAGTAAAACCTGTCGGTTATCCTGGCCTCCGTTTTCTCTGCCCCCAAGTGTCCTCCCAGTGCGTCATTGTGGGCTAGGTCAAGTAGCATCCGCCTATATGGTTGGGGAACCAGTAACTGCTCTACGGTTTCCTCTCGGCTTTCAGCCACTCGATAAACCAAATCCCCCTTTAATGCAAAATGAGGAAACCTTTGATCTGCCCCTGGTATTTGTGGGACCCCATCAACAGAAACCTGCTCTCGAGCATTGACCAAGGTAGGATCCTGCAACTGGGCGGTGCCAAACGCACCCCTGGGTACGTCCAGGTCTGGATGCACTGACCTTGAGGGTGTTTCCCCTTCACCCTCCTCAACTGGGAACTGCAACGGGGAGAGATCCTCATCATCCTCCCCCAGCATAACCTGTAATGGGAAGGCTCCCCCCCCCCCCTCAGAAGTCAACTCGGTATTGAAGCCTGAAACAGAAACATTGTCATTCAAATTAACATTCTCTGCAATATCCTTATTAGTGACAGGTCTCTCTGTTTTAGAGGGGTGTGTTGTGGGGGTTTCAGGCCTAGACCCCTCAGACTCCATCTCTTCCAGGCCCAGTGTCCCCAGTTCTCCTGGCAGCCCCATCTGTGCCTGGTTCCACAGTTCGAGAAATAGCGGACAGTCCCGCCCCACTATAATATCATGTATTAAACTATTTACTACCCCAACCTCTTGTGTCACTGAGGTACGTCCATAAGAAACCGTCACAGGAACCAGGGGGTACTCCCTGGTATCCCCATGGATACACACTACGCGCAGAGTTTTATTTACGGGGCCAAGTCTCCCAATCACCCTGGCATGTACCAGTGTTACCATGCTCCCGGAGTCTAGTAGGGCCCTGGCAGGAAGGTGGTTCACCCACACTTCACACTCGAACCGTCCTTCAGCCAGATCAAGATGAGTGGTACACGCTCTTTGCACATAGAAGGAGCTTCTCCGACCAGTCCCGCAATCTATCGGCTCCTCCTGAAGTGGGCATTGTGCCCGGGTATGCCCCCAGGACCGACATCGCCAACACTGTAGGCCTCCCATCCTAGGGACAGGAACCAACCTTCGAGGTTCTGCAGAAGATGGTGCAGGGTTGCGGGTTCCAATGTCTAGCAGGGCTTCTCTCCTAGGTGCTGTGGCCGGTCTTGTTGCCCTTGGTGTGGGTTCCCGACGTTTGGCAGGCCCAAGCAGGTCCTCCACCACGGTGTACCTTTCAACCAACTCAACCAGCTGGTCAGCGGTTGCAGGGTCTCCATGGCTTACCCAGCGCTGTAGGTCATCTGGCAGGGACCGCAGGTACCAGTCCATCACCACCCGTTCCACCATTTGTGGGCCTGACAGTTTTTCTGGCTGCAGCCATTTTTTAACCAGCTGTATCAGTTCATGCATTTGGGACCTGGGTGGTCGGTCAGGTTTGTACCGCCAGCGATGCACCCTCTGAGCCCGGACAGCCATGGTCACTCCTAGGCGGGCCAGGATCTCTGCATTCAGATGCTCATAGTTGCTGATATGTTCAGTTGGGAGGTCAAAGTAGGCCTTTTGCGGGTCACCGGTGAGAAAAGGAGAGATAATGCCGGCCCATTGGTCACGGGGCCACCCCTCTCTCTCTGCTATCCTCTCAAAGGTGGTGAGAAAGGCCTCTACGTCATCGCTGGGTGTCAGTTTTTGTAAGAAATGGCTGGCTCTCACAGACACTTGGTTGCCAACGGCAACGACCGATTGTTCTCGTCCCTGAGCCAGCCGCTGCACTGCCTCCTGTAAGGCAGTCACCTGTGTTTGAGTGGACTCCTGCTGAGCAGTAAACTGGGCGGCTAGCAACCGTGTGTTTTCCTGCTGTGCGGCTATAGCCTGTGCCAGGGCCTGCTGCTGCTGAGCCATCGCTTCCTCATGGCGACGGTTTGCATCTGCTGAAGCTTGCTGCTGGGTCACGGTGGCTTGCGCCAAAGCCCTGATGACCTCCTCCATGCCTTTACCTGCTGTTTGCAGCGTCTGAGCTGACTTCACCCACGACATGCCATTTGTACACTGTCTCTTTAAATGTCAGTTTAGTTTTAAACGGTTTTTGCGGCTGCAAATGCACTTTTGCCAGCATCCAAGACACCAGTTGTGAACTTTGGGGACAATAGCTCCACGGGATTAAGTGCATAAACCGTCAGTTTTATAACAAAAGACATTTATTTGTAAGAAAAAATCAAAAATAAGGCTTTCTTCAGCGCACAGGAAAAATACAAAAACAAAGTCCGCTTATCTTCAGCATAACAGAAAATCAGCTTATCTTCAGCACAAAAACAAAGTTTAAGGAAAACACATACAGTTTTGCAGCAGGTTCTTTTAGCAGCCTCCAGACATCCACACAGCTCAACCAACAGGTGTAATCACCTACTCCTCCTCACCAACTCTTCCCTACTTCCTGTCTTATGAGCTGTCTTCCTGGAGGCCCTTAACCCCCTGTGCGCTGAATCATCGTGGTCAGGGAGGGAGGCTCTTTTCCCACCCGAATATCTCTTCAGAGCCTCCCAAATTCCGGGTCCCAAATAACTTAGTATTAACCTAGAGAGGACTGCGAGTCAGTCCTCTCCTGCTCGGCTACTCCCGGAACCCCTCACCCATTTTGGGTGACCCCCTGAGCAACGCTGCGACTCCTTTAAAGGGACCACAGCCCAAATACTGGTGCTATATAGCACCCGTCCAGGACCCAACCTTGGCGTCCTGTACACTGGCTAGAGGTAGGGCCAGTATTTTTGTAAAAATACCTGTGGTGCTGTGGCTGTGAAAGGGTGAGGCCGCGAACAAAGTGCCATTGTTCCACTTCGAATCGCAGAAACCTTTGGTGAGCAGGAAATATAGGGACATGATATCAATGGACGCCAGAAGTTCTCCGCCTTGTAGGATGGAGACCACTGACTTGATCGACTCCATTCAAAATTAGCAAATTTTTAGGAACCGATTTAGAATGGGCCTGACATCTCCATTCGGTTTTGGTACCATAAACAGGTTTGAATAGAAACCTAAACCTTGTTCTTCTGTGGGGATCTGTATGAGTACCCCTTGAGTCAATAATCGGTCTAATGCTTGAAACGGGGGATAGTCTTTTCCCTGGATCCTTGGGAATGTTTGATCTTAGAAAGTGAGATGGTGGGAACTCCCGAAAATCTAGTTTGTATCCTAGAGTCACTGTTGAGAGAGCCCATTTGTTCTGAGTTTCCCTCTGCCAAACTTCTGCGAAATGCAGAAGTCCCCCCCCCCCCCCCCACCTTGGTGAGGGGTGACACCTCTTCATGAAGAGGTCTTAGTATTCTGCTTTGTAGTCTTGCGGCTCCAGGTCTTCCTTTGAGCCTGGGCCTGACCCTGTGATTTTCCTCTGGAATCTGACAGTGGAAGCCATCGCCACTGCCTAGAGGGATAGTCCGTATAAATGTAATACGTTTATACTCTCTTGACTGGCAAAATAGTACTTTTTCCACTGGAAATTGTCTGGATGTATTTATCCAAATCATCGCCAAATAGTCGCTCCCCATGAAATGGGAAACTAGACAGTAGGTTTTTGCAGGGTGCTTCGGCAGACCAACCCTTTAACCAAAGGGTCGTATGCATGTGTACTAGCACAAGTGCAAGGCGAGACACCTGGTGAATAGAATCCTTTATAGCATCTATTGCAAAACATAATGCTTTTGGTAAATCGGCCAACTCACTGGCCTGTTGTGCAGGGAGCTCGTTAAGGGCCTCTGTGAACTGGTCTTTTAAGGACTGACAGATCCTATAGCTGCAATTGCAAGCTGAGCAACAGTACCTGCTAAAGAAAAAGAGGATTTTAACAGGAATTCCAACTTTTTATCTGTTAGATACTTTAGCATTTGTGCATTGTCCACTGGACAAGTTAAACTTTCCATTTTTTGGTGAATTTTTCCTCCATAGGATAGAGAACTGAGAATCTCTTTGGAGGGAGAAAATGCTTATCCGGATGATCCCATTTGGTATAAATAAGCTTCTCTAGTAATGTGTGGACAGGAAACGCATGCACTGTGTCAGGGCTCCACTCGCGACGTGCGGTCGAATCGGCGTGCGCGCATGCGCACGCGCACCGCTGATTCGTCCGGGCGTAGGAACGGGGGTGCGCTCCGGCGGATTCCTCAGTCGCGAGCGCGGGCGCGCGCATCGCGGGCGCACACGTGACGCGCTGGCGCTGCTTGGCGCCAGTGGCCCTTTAAAAGAAGTGGCAGTTCCACTGAATTGGTGCTGTTCGTCTACAGTCTTACCCCTGTGAAACCTGTCTCTGCCTGAACCTTCCTGAAAACCTGACCCGGCTTCCGTTTGACTCTGCTGCCTTCTCCATCCCTGATCCCGCTTGACTGATACTGAACGCTGACCTCCTGCCTGTCTGACCTCTCTTCTGCTGAGACACACGCTGTATTGGCACCGATTTAAACAGGATCTATACACTATTACTCCCTCTAGAGGAGTTAAGGCATTTTACAATATAATTGAAAGAAAAGTCATAGGTGGACTTTGCGGTTCCTATGCTTTCCTCTTACCTTTTCCTCGCTGCAGGATACTGCTGTAAACAGACAGATCCAAACTTCACCCATCACGACAGGCAGCATGGTTAAACCTTCAAAGACTGGGGCCCTTTCAATAGGGGTTCCACTCCTTTGGACCATGTATAGCACCCCTCAAGACAGCTTTAGGTAATGTAGCAAGACCAAAAAGAGTCCTGGTTCCTAGGGTCCAGCCCTCAAAGAGGAGCGTTACAGGCAAAACCTTGTTCTTCTATGCGAGGCCCTGGTACCATCCTGGAGCCGCAGTGGAAGGATGGATCCGTTTGTGGAGGCTTTTTAAATCCAGTATGGATCCCTCCTGGAGCTCCACAAAGCACATCTTCACTCGTGCCAACACCTTTAGGCCTTTCACACGGGCACCATCAGTTTAGCCACGTTAAAAACGTATCAGTTCTTATCCGTTGCTTCATCCATCTTCTGTTCCATTAATCTCCGTTTTCATCCGTCTTCCGTTAATTTCCTTTTTCATCCGTTAATGTACACGTTTACATCCGTTTTTGTATCTGTTTTCATCCGTTTACAGCAGTTTCTGTGCCTTTAAGGAAATTACCCAGAAAGCATTGCTCCTCCCATCCTACAGTGCCACGTGTGAACACTTTGCTGACTACTTTCTATCTCCATCAGGAGAAGTTCCATGGCAGTACCAATATATATATAAATAATGCAGTACAAATTCAAATTTAATAATTCATTAATTTGGTTATTTTTTTGTTGTGTTTTGATAGCATAAAAAGACACAAAAGCACATATGTTCAAAACAGTTTTAGTTTTATTATTCTGCATAACCCTTTGACAAATAAAAAAACAAAGTGAAAAACCTTTATTTTAAAAGTATGAACTTTGAATTATATCTTCAAAACGGATCTTAACTGATCGGACGTTGACGGACATTGTCAGTTAATATGCGTTTAGACGGATCTGGACGTAGCCTTGTACGTTAAATAAACGGAAGCGGAGGTTAACGGATGGTAACTGATGGTCATCCGTTTGCCCATAGGAATGCATTGCCGTCCGTTGATGGATGGAAGAAAAATTAATAGACGGTCCATCCGTGTGAAAGGGGCCTTAGACACTGGCGAAAAAACTGAGGTACTCCTGGAAGGAGGAGGGGTTATATAGGGGAGTCAACTTCCTGTATTGGGTGTGCCAGTGTCAACACCTGAAGGTAGCTATAACCCACCCAATACTTAAGGCTCTGTGTCCTATGATGTACGATAAAAAAATATATGTTTTCATGCTTACCGATCTTGGCTGTTCCTGAGCTTCCTTCTGCAGTAGGAGCCGTCTCCTCTCTACAATCTCAGCATGCGTTAATGGGAAATGGCCCAGCACCTGCTCAAAAACATTACACTGTGATCCTGTAAATGTCTCCAGAAAGTTAATTTATAGTGAGATCAAACTTTGTACCAACCTCTGCTAAAGCCAGAGCCCCTTCATCACCAATCTGATTGCTTGACAGATTTAGGGAAAGTAGAGATCGATTGAATCTTAAGGCCTAAAAACAATATAAATAAGCAGACGATCTTACTTTCTGGCTATAGGTGCTTATAAATAACCAATATTGCATTTCTCTTTGATATGACCATTAAAACTGAGTTGAGTTTTTACCTGTGCAATGTACCGGGCTCCCTCATCTGTGATATGATTGTAGCTGAGCACAAGAGAAGCTAGGTTTTTGTTGGTCATCTTCAGGCTTTGCAAAGCTTGACTAATTAGTCTTGCCCCCTCGTCGTTCATTTTGTTGTTTCTCAAGAATATGTGGGAAAACCTGCATTGTGAGAAGATGTAAATTTATATTGTCCATCTGAATCACAAATTACTTTTCTGCTACTCAGAAGCTTGTTAACAGCTACAGTGATCTATAGAAATGTTACCAACAGGTTACTAATTAACGACATTTGCCTCATTAAAGCAACATGATGTCTCCATACAGATATACTGCTAACATAATTTAAATTAAGTCATCAAATGGTATCTGCATGTACCCTTTGAAATTTTCAAAAGAACTCAAGAGCCCCCAAAACCTAGAGTGCCCAGTTATACAAATATTGACTTTAGCTTATAAAAGTCAAGCTCTGCAAGAGCCCTCCTGACCTTTCAATTGACCAGGGAGGCTGTCCATCACAATGAAGGAGGAACATTGAGGTGCAGTAAGGTCATACTAGACCTTGACTTTACATGCGTAACTCATGACCTCATACGCAGCACACTTTGAAGATGGGAGACAGTAAGGCTGATTTACTAAAGCAGTTGAACATCTGCATTTCAATTGCATAATCATTGGCAAAGTACATTTCTGTTCACTTCACCAAATCAGCCCAAGTGTGTGAAGTCAGGCAGTCCACAGGCCAGCATTTGTCATAATTCAAGTTACTGTACCATTGACATTTTCACTACTTCAGCAATAGCAGTTTTTATATTTCTGTCCATGAAGATTCCTTTTAAAACACACCTATCACACTGTGATACAAATCAAAGTAACATGCAGATGTACACTGCAGTCATGTTGTAGTGTTCCAAGCCTTCTCTCCTCTAATTTTACGACTTTCTGAAAAGTCAGGGATAGCTAATCCAGAGAATATTGGAGTGTCTGGGGCTCTGGGGGAGCAACAAGGATTTGTTTTCTCCCTGATTGTGCAAACTGGATCATGCTTTGTTTTTTTTTTTGTCTTCTTCTGGATCAACTGTGGTTATAGGATTTTGTATACAGAGGTTTCCCGTTTTTTTTTTTTTTTTTTTTGGATGAATAATGCGGCGTACACACGCTCTGACTTTCCGGCGGGATTGTCCGCCGGACCTAGTCCAGCGGACAAACCGCCGGACTTTCCAGCGGAGGTCCGCCAGACTTTCCAGCGGAGGTCCGCCAGACTTTCCGAGTGTGTGGACTTGCCCACACTCGCCCGGACTTTTCCGGCAGACAATCCACGGGAAAAAGTCTGCGGGACTTTTGGAAATGAACAGACTTGCTGACACATGATCGGAAAGTCCGTTACTTTAGAACGTAACTGCAGGTAGACTGGACTAGCGAAGGCAGTGAATGCCACCGCGCTAGCCCCGTCACCTGGCATGGATTTAAAGGGAATCCCTACGCCGAAAATACGGCATGGGGGTCCCCCCCAAATTCATCTCAGACCCTTATCCGAGCATGCAGCCTGGCCAGGAAAGGGGTGGGGACGAGCGAGCGCCCCCCCTCCTGAGCCGTACCAGGCCGCGTGCCCTCAACATGGGGGGGTGCCCTGGGAAAGGGGGGCCGTGCCCCCCCACCCCAAAGCACCTTGTCCCCATGTTGATGAGGACAGGGGCCTCATCCCCACAACCCTTGCCCGGTGGTTGTGGGGGTCTGCGGGTGGGGGGCTTATCGGAATCGCCAGATCCCGGCCCCCCACCCGGCCCCCCACCCTATGTAAATGAGTATGGGGTACGATGTACCCCTACCCATTCACCTAAGGTGTAAAAGTGTAAATTAAAAAAAACACACAATTTTTTTAAAATATTTTATTGCTCTGCTCCGGGGGTCTTCTTCCGTCTTGGGGGGTCTTCTCGCCGGACTCCTCCGCTCTCTTCTGCTCTTTTACCTAGCTCTTTCACGAGCGGAGGAGCCCGGCTTTCTTCTTCGTCATCACCGCCGTCGTCTGGGGGTCTCGTTACGCCTTCGGGGTCTTCAGGGGGTCTCTTCTGTTCTTGCCCCTCCGGGACTGTGACATCATAGGGGGCGGGGTCACCATGTGACATGAGCAAGTGACCCCGCCCCTTGTCCCTATATAAGTCACAACACAGCGCGTCTCTGCCATTCCGGCCAGAGAGAGCGACGAGTCAACATCGGAAGAAGAAGAAAAAGAGGAGGAAGAAGACGGCGCAGAAGGCGGCGACAGCGGCAAGAACAGAAGAGACCCCGGAAGACCCCGAAGGTGGAACGAGACCTCATCAACATGGGGACAAGGTGCTTTGGGGTGGGGGGGGCCGCACGGCCCCCTTTCCCCAGGGCACCCCCCATATTGAGGGCACGCGGCCTGGTACGGCTCAGGAGAAGGGGGGCGCTCGCTCGTCCCCACCCCTTTCCTGGCTGGCCGGGCTGCGTGCTCGGATAAGGGTCTGAGATGGATTTGGGGGGGACCCCCCACGCTGTTTTTCCGGCATAGGGATTCCCTTTAAATCCATACCAGGTGATGGGGCTAGCACGGCGGCATTCACTGCCTTCGCTAGTCCTGTCTACCTGAAGTCACGTTCTAAATGAACGGACTTTCCGATCTAGTGTCGGCAAGTCCGTTAATTTCCAAAAGTCACACGGACCAGCACAAAGACCGCGAGATTGTCCGCCGGACTCGCGAGTCCAGCAGACAATTTTAAGTCTGAACTTAAAACTTAGTCCGCCGGACTTTTGGCAGGAAAAAGTCCGCCGGCGCCCACACACGGGCGGATTGTCCGGCGGACTCCAGTCCGGCGGACAATCCCGCGGGAAAGTCCGCTCGTTTGTACGCCGCATTAGATGGACTTGTGTCTTTTTTCAACCTGACTAACTATGTAACATATGGCTAGCCTTGCCCTTCGCTCTGTATGTGACAGCATTGAGAATTCCTGTGATAGTTGGCTGAGGGCATAAGCACTTTGCTCCATATTTGGAAATCTGAAGTTTTAGGGGGACCACTGTGGCACAAAAGGGAGTCAGCTAGGAATGCTAAAAGTATGATATGGCAAAAGTGCCATATAATACATGAAGGTGTCTGCCATGTATATATGCTCTGTTCCTTTGATTTAATCCACATTGTGGCAGAGATTAAACTAAGCACAGAAATATTTGTGAGTAGTTTCCGCTATTTTGGTTTGGCAGAATTAATGCAGTTCAGATGACATATCTACCCAAACTGCTATACGCCTTTCAGGTCCTAACGATTCCTATACCTCTACACATACTCTGCATCCACCAACGGAAATGTTTACATTTTATTTGGGGTTCTTGCCATCCACGGGTCAATAAACAAATTCTATTTACTCACAGGAGAAATGGTGGCCTCTCAGTCTCTAATCTTCCATGCTCATTATGTTGGCAGCTAACTTAGCGTCTATCTCCTACATACATGAGACCCACCACCTTCCCTTATGGGCCACCATTGATATGATTGATTCACATCCTATACCTTTGTCTTCTTTACCTTGGCTTCCTCCTTCCTACTGCCCAAAAGGTATAAGCCCTTCTTTATCACACACACTCTAACTCTGGGATTCAATTAAATACTCGGCAGGCTTCAGCTCACCCCATTTACCCCTCCTACGTTTTTTAAATTGCCCTCTATCCCCCCCCCCCCCCCCCCCCCGGTATGGAAAGCCTCAGCCAGTTTGGTTGGTGGACAGACCACAGCTTTTTAGACGTTCACTCTTTAATTACCCCAGTTAGAATTACTTTTGACGCCCTTCGTTCCTCACACAAACTACCGCTAAGGGAACATTTTCGCTATCTTCAGCTTCATCATTTTATTCAGAAACTCCTCAGGTCCAACTCGAACACCTTAACATGTTTAGCTTTTGAGAGCATATGTAGGTCACACCCACACTCCACAGGTATTATCTCCTGTTTTGTTTTTGTTTTTTTTAAATCTGATTTTTTTTTTGATAAAACATAGATAGAAAAAACTCTTCCATTTAACAAAAACAAAAACATACATCAAATAGCATTGCAAAGGACATATTATTATCTAGATATACAGCCGATCGGTTTTGCTTCTCCTACATCCTTATTTTATGTGAAATTACAGTCCATGTAAAAAGACAAATTTCTGCATGTATATAACCGTGGCTACCATTTTGTGTATTTCTTTATTTCGCAAACGTGTCCTTTTGATTTTCTGTTCCCCTACTCCGCTCCCAGTCCTAAAAAGGACAGTCAGTCGGTGTAGGGGTACTCCCTCCCTAAACAATGGGGGGGGGGGTTTCCAGTGTTCTTCTATTAACTATCTTATAAAATTAAACCTCATAACTCGTTGCTACAGAGCAAGACATCTCATCAGAAATATTATTTCAAATTGATCCACATTCTGAGTCTCTATGTCACCATCCCATCCTTTACCTATCTTGTGTAAACAGTCGCCATCCTCATAAGAGGGGGCGGGCGTCTATGTCCTGCCACCAAGTACTCTTTTCTGGACCAATTGGAAGGGGGCTAAACCAGGTACCTCAAACCAGGGATCCCATATATTTTCAAATGTTGTTGGGCTACCTTTGTGTTGGTATGTCAACTTCTCCCTCAGCAGGGTGTCGTTTATGGCATTAACCCATTCTGTGTGTGTTAGCTGTGTGTTTGGTGTGTCACCAAATGCCATTTCCTAGCTATAAGTTTTCTGGCAATAAACAAGACTCTGAGAATGTAGGTGTGTGGCGTATATAATTCCTTGTCTAGCCATCCCAGCAAACACAGCTTGGGGTCAGTCAGAAACCCGGGTATATGTACACTCTGGAGCCTTGTACTTCCATATTGGGTTTCTGTCTAGCCAGACGGAGGATAATTTCCCTGTCTTTGTAATGTAAAGCCCCATACACACGATCAGATTTTCTGCTGCTTTTTGTCTTCAGATTTACCAAAACCATATAATATGAGGTCAAATCTTAAGAGTTTCAATTTGTATGCAATCAGGCAGGCCCTTGCACTACATGGTTTTGGTAAATCAGCAGAAAATCTGATAGTGTGTATGGGGCTTTAGAGTTTCAGCAAAAATGGTCTGCCATCGCCCCCTGGTGGCGGTGGACGGAGTGGGACTCTGTGGGCTCTCTCCACAAAAAAGAATGGAGTAAGGTTGTTTCTCCCAAATGTGTCAGATTTCAATAAAATCAGTGGGGTTTTTCACTTGAGATTTTGCAGGCATACCGACAATGCGGATATTTGATCTTCTCTATCTGTTCTCCATGTCCTCAACTCTATTTGCTGTTTTTGTGGCTTTAGCTGAAGTTATGTGAATATCCTGGGCAATAGGGGGCAGATTATGCTCAAGTGTGCTCACTCTTCCCTCCAGGGCAGTGGTTCTCTCTCTTATTTTCTGCATGTCCTGTCTTATATGTAATATGTCTTCTTTCATGCTTTAGTCAGTGAGGAGCTTCCAGAGGAAGGGGGGGATGGGGGATTTCTCACTGTGTGCTCTGCAGCTATGGGTGCCATCTTCTCTGCGAAATGCTGTGCTGTTTGCTGGGATTGCACTTGGGGAAAGTTTTTTGCTGCCTTTGCTGCATATGAGGTATGGGGCTGTGTGTTTTTGTGGTTGCCTGCATCATGAGCATACCTTTCTAGGCATGCAGCTGCCAAAGGTTGATGCTCCTTCCCCGCATGCTGTGGGAGCAGGGATCCGCCATCTTGGTCATGCCGGTCAGGAGGCTCTCCTCTATCCTCTTGGACATCCCCATTTTTGATGTGTGGCGACCGCGTGCCGCTGTAGGGGTGGCTCCACACCGGGAGCGAAGTGTCCGGTTTATTTCAGCTGTATTTTGGGCTCACTGCAGGATTTTTTATGTCAGGATGCTGGAGCCTGTGTGAGACACGTCCACTCACATGGAAGTCCATGCCACACCCCGCCAGTTATTATCTCCTTGATATACTCTTCAATTCCTCTAGGAAACCTCTGATGCGCCCCGTTCCAACAACATTGGGAACGCGAATTAGCGGTGGAGTTGGAGCTGGCGGATTCATAGACTATGCTCCAAGCTGCTTCAAAGAGTTACAGAAATGTAGTCACTCTAGAAAATGACTATAAGGTCAGCACAGTGGGCAGAACAGTGGTGTAGTAGTTAGCACTTTCACCTAGCAGCAATAGGGTCGCTGGTTCAAATCCCGACCATGACACCATCTGCCTGGAGTCTGCATGTTCTCCCTGTGCCTGCGTGGGTTTCCTACGGGTACTTCGGTTTCCTCCGACACTCCAAAGATATGCTGGTAGGTTAATTAGATCCTGTCAAAAAAATTGGCCAAATATGTGCATGTTGTATGTGTTTGTAAGCGTGTCGGGACCTCATGAGGCAAATGACCGCGCAGATGGACACCAGCGGCAAAAGCGTCTGAGGCGATTCAGTTCGCATAGGTAGCGCTATACAAGTCACTCATTCATTCATTCATATCTGGTGGTACTATACACCTGCACGCCTAGCATGAATAATTCCCCAATATTCATCAACCTGCTTTTGCTGATGTTCCCAGCCAGGGTCGATGTCTCATATCTGGTGGTACTGCCCCAGGGCGATTAGGCTAAGGATTTGTGTTTACGCACTTTTACGAACATTACTCCATTTAGATGTAAAGTAAAACCCCTGCGAAGCCCTTCTTTTCAAACCTATAGAATCCTTATTATGAGCAGAATGCAAGCTGACAACGCATCTCTTAGTTGCAACCAAATTGACTATAGTCAAAGCCTGGAAAACTCCTGCACTCAGTTTTGAAGCAACCCTGAATATCCTATACTCACCCTTCATGCTTTGACCAAACATTGCAGAGGCTATGATTTCCTCTTTAGCTGAAAAGGTCCTCCTTCGAATACATCTCTTTCTATATCACAATAGACTGACAGCCTCACTGCTTAACAGTTGAGAGTGGATAATAATTCAGTGTCTTTCTCTATAGTTTTGAGGCTTGGTTGTCTCCAACTCTTCTGTTTAGTGGTTATTGTTTCTACAGACTGTTATGCCTTTTTTCAAGGAACACTTGAACACTATCTTAATACAATGGTTCAGCTTACCTACTGTAATCATTTTCTCACTGTAACTGCCTTTTACCCCACTTCGGATTTGAACCCTAAGTTGTGTTACATGTATCGTTTTTTTTTTTTACAGTTTGTCAGTCAGTTTTCATATATCCATGTTACTTACTAATAAAAACCTTTGTAAAATAAATATTTCTGAGTAGAAATAAACACTATAGGAAAATCAGCCTATGTTGCATTACTGTGAATAAATATTTTCTTCAGGGCAGAACAAGACTTTGCATGTTGGTATTTTTTAATGCAAAATCACAGATACTTGACATATTCTTAAGCAAGCTGATAATTCTGCACTCTTAGGGCACCAAGGACAAAAGTTTGACTTCATTAAATGATCAGATTTTCCAGTAGTGCTTTCAATGAGAGGGACCATTTATTTAGAACTGCTCATTAGGTTTGTTTGACTTCTGAAAGATACGATTCCTTAACTGAAATTATAATTAAAGTGGAGTGTTTAGATTCTGCCTAATTTTTCCCCTGCAGACTAAAATAATAAAGTACTGTACACTGTCTGTTTAGTTGTAGATACAGCTTTTGTTGGTTGTCCCTTTTAGAAATAACCCTTCCCCCTGCCCCAATCCCTACGCATCAATGTCATACTCATGGATAGTTTGCTTTTTACTAAATATATTTTACTTACACTATATCATCTGAGATCAGCTTATAATAAGACTGTTGAAGCAGTGGATTACCTTCCAGTGCAAAAACCCTGGTAAAATAATCAAATACATTTGATTAGATAATAAAACAATACATTTGTATTAAGTGTTATGAACATTTGTACAGTAATATGCTCAAAACATGACTCCATTACTATTTAATGTTTCAGCAGCCATCAGAACAAGGATTGTTGAGTTCTGAGTGGTGAATAGACAAATAAGTAAATAAGACAGAAGCCCAATATTTTAGTACAGATATACAGGTGCATCTCAAAAAATTAGAATATAATAAAAAAGTTAATTTATTTCAGTATATCAATTAAAAAAGTGAAACTTATATATTATATAGATTCATTACACACATGGTGATACAGTGGCTTGCAAAAGTATTCGGCCCCCTTGAACTTTTCAACCTTTTGCCACATTTCAGGCTTCAAACATAAAGATATAAAATTTTAATTTTTTGTGAAGAATCACCAACAAGTGGGACACAATTGTGAAGTGGAACAAAATCTATTGGATATTTTAAACTTTTTTAGCAAATAAAAAACTGAAAAGTGGTGCGTGCAAAATTATTCGGCCCCTTTACTTTCAGTGCAGCAAACTCACTCCAGAAGTTCAGCGAGGACCTCTGAATGATCCAATGTTGTCCTAAATGACTGATGGTGATAAATAGAATCCACCTGTGTGTAATCAAGTCTCTGTATAATTGCACCTGCTCTGTGATAGTCTCAGGGTTCTGTTGAAAGCGCAGAGAGCATCATGAAGACCAAGGAACACACCAGGCAGGTCCGTAATACTGTTGTGGAGAAGTTTAAAGCCGGATTTGGATGCAAAAAGATTTCCCAAGCTTTAAACATCCCAAGGAGCACTGTGCAAGCGATCATTTTGAAATGGAAGGAGTATCAGACCACTGCAAATCTACCAAGACCTGGCTGTCCCTCTAAACTTTCAGCTCAGACAAGGAGAAGACTGATCAGAGATGCAGCCAAGAGGCCCATGATCACTCTGGATGAACTGCAGAGAACTGCAGCTGAGGTGGGAGAGTCTGTCCATAGGACAACAATCAGTCGTACACTGTACAAATCTGGCCTTTATGGAAGAGTGGCAAAAAGAAAGCCATTTCTCAAAGATATCCATAAAAAGTCTCGTCTAAAGTTTGCCACAAGCCACCTGGGAGACACATCAAACATGTGGAAGAAGGTGCTCTGGTCCGATGAAACCAAAATCGAACTTTTTGGCCACAATGCAAACCGATATGTTTGGCGTAAAAGCAACACAGCTCATCACCCTCAACACACCATCCCCACTGTCAAACGTGGTGGTGGCAGCATCATGGTTTGGGCCTGCTTTTCTTCAGCAGGGACAGGGAAGATGGTAAAAATTGAGGGGAAGATGGATGCAGCCAAATACAGGATTCTGGATGAAAACCTGTTGGAGTCTGCAAAAGACCTGAAACTGGGACGGAGATTTATCTTTCAACAAGACAATGATTCCAAACATACAGCAAAATCTACAAAGGAATGGTTCACAAATAAACATATCCAGGTGTTAGAATGGCCAAGTCAAAGTCCAGACCTGAATCCAATCGAGAATCTGTGGAAAGAGCTGAAAACTGCTGTTCACAAACGCTCTACATCCAACCTCACTGAGCTCGAGCTGTTTAGCAAGGAAGAATGGGCAAGAATTTCAGTCTCTCGATGTGCAAAACTGATAGAGACATACCCCAAGCGACTTGCAGCTGTAATCACAGCAAAAGGTGGCTCTACAAAGTATTAACACAAGGGGGCCAAATAATTTTGCACGCCCCACTTTTAATTTTTTTATTAGTTAAAAAAGTTTCAAAAATCCAAAAGATTTCGTTCCACTTCACAATTGTGTCCCACTTGTTGGTGATTCTTCACAAAAAATAAAAATTTTATATCTTTATGTTTGAAGCCTGAAATGTGGAAAAAGGTTGAAAAGTTCAAGGGGGCCGAATATGTTCGCAAGCCACTGTATATTTCAAGCATTTCTTTCTTTTAATTTAGGATGATTATGGCTTACAGCTAGTGAAAGCCCAAAATTCAGTATCTCAAAAAATTTGAATGATACATAAGACCAATAAAAAAAAAGGATTTTTTAATACAGAAGTGTTGGCTTACTGAAAAGTATGTCCATGTACAGTATAGTATGCACTCAATACTTGGTCGGGGCTCCTTTTGCATAAATTACTGCATTAATGGAGCGTGAAACGTAAGTAAGAACGTTTCCGTAAAACGCGGTATTATTGGCACGACTTTCAATGTTCACGAGACTATGCTTCATACCTGTCTTCTCAGGTCGTACTGGCCCCGGCACGGTAAAGATTAAAGTGGATGTAAACCCTCACATACACCCAGTGAAGTGAACAGCCTCAGATGATACACAGAGATAAAACAAATCTCCCTACATAAGTTTTACATGTATATCTGCTGTCTTCAGCTTGCTATATTCTTTAGAAAGTGCACATCGTGTAAGATTATTTCTTACTGTTCAGCACTGGGAGTGAAGTCTTGGCATACACTGTGTGACAGCTGATTGGAGGAAAGGCACCCCCCCTCCACATAGGCAGAGGACGGAAGGAATATGCAGAGCTGTGCTGTGAATAGAGAAGCTCTCTGTTAACCTCTTTATAGCACGCACCCGACACATAAATCGAGGCAGGTTTTATCTTGGTTGTCGGAGAACTTGTCAGACATTATCATACTGATAACAGAAAAATGGAGCAGCAAAGAGACATGGGACTTAGGGTTTTTGAGAGAGACAAGAAAACAGTACACATATATGTGCTTAAGTCAAATTTCATGAATCAGGTTTACATCCACTTTAAATTGCTCGGTGCCTTTTGGCTTTCTAGGTGAGCACCAAGTACCTGTACCCTCTATCGCCACACCTTCACCCTCTTTTTCCACCTTCCCTTTTTTCTCTCACTCATTTTACCCTGCTCCCCATATCTGTTATAATTTTAGTTTAAAAAACACTCTTATGGCTTAAGCCTGTATGGGTCAGATTATGGACTTGTACTGTGTGGTCACGAATTATATGTTCTAGGGGGCCTTGTTTTACACTAATGTTTTCCATGTAATCAGGTCTTTAATGGTTTCAGAGACGTAAAAGATGACAGGTTCTGGATGTGTATTGACTTTTTCATTGCTCTTAATGTTATGTGCCTTATGAATGCTATTGATCTGCCATGTTTGACATACTACTTTCTGTTGTGGTTTGCTAAAGAGTGAAATAAAAACTATAAATATAAATAAAAATAAAAAAATAAACCAGTGCATTGCTAAAGTATAACTAAACCAAAAATATTACAAACCAAGTGAAAAAAGAATACATATCACAACTATTCAAGAATCGAGTCAATTATATAAGTCCAAGGAAATCATAACACTTCCAGAATACAATACAGGATAACACATGTCACCGCTTACTAGAAATGATTTACCCTCTAATTACTAGTGCTTCCCCATGTGGGTAAACACGGCCCTCCACGGGTGAATGCTTTAGTATACCCGATGTAAATGAGGCCTTACTAGGAATTTAGCAGGACTTTTGTAAGTTATGTTACCTACTATGTAACTATGTTGTGTTTATGTGTGCAAATAACGATTTTTGTGTTTTTTCAGTGAAAATGGTGATTTGATGAACATTTGGCAACTATTGAGGGGCTTAAAAATCAGTAGCACTTTTTATTCTCCTGGTTCTATACTTTCAGGAAATGTGAAATGTATGGATTTGGGTGTCTTTTACAACTATGAAAGCTGTAAGTGAAAAATGAAAACTTCACGATTTTTGGAGAAAGCAAGTTATTTACAGTTTTGCATACCTTCCATGTTCACCATTTTGCAAAAAAAAAAAAAAGTTGCAATTTAAAATGAACAAATATTTGTTATTTATTAACTCAATACAGGTTAAGCTTTTATATTTAGTAGGAATTCTGAAAAATTAGCTGCGTTTGTATCTGCTAATAATGACTTTAGTGTTTTTTTTTTGCGAAAATAATGTTTTGATAAACATTTGCGGAAGTATCACTGGAGCTTAAAAATCAGTACGACCTTCTTTTTCTTCTTTTTATCCACTTGCCGACTGCCTCACGCAGATATACTGCAGCAGAATGGCACTGTCAGGCAGAGTAACATATGGGTACGTTACTCTCCTCCCGCAGGCGGGGGGCGCGACTGCAGAAGCAGAGGAAGAGATGTCATCTCTCCTCGTGCAGCCTTTTCGTTCCAGCTCCGAGGAGAGATGACATCACAGTGAGTCTGCACCAACACTACACTAACACTAGCACACATAGGCACATAGCGCCCCCCCCCCCTGCACCCCCTGTCACAGTGAAACCAATAGCAGTTTTTATTTTTTTACTGATTACTGCATTGGTGTAATTTGTGACTGTTATAAGTGTTAGGGCAGTTAGTGGTAGCCCCCTTTAGGTGTAGGGTACCCCCTTAATAAAGGTTTATTTTGCAGACCTCGCTTTTTGTCACAAAGTTTTGAAAATTGAAAAAAGAAAAATTATTTTCTTTCTTCATTTTCAAAAACAAATGAGAGCTGCAAAATACTCACCATGCTGCTCAGCAAATAGCTTGGGGTGTCTACTTTCCAAAATGGGTTAATTTGGGGAAGTTTTGTGCCATCTTGGCATTTTATGGCCTTCAAAACTGTGATAGGTAGCGAGGAGTGAAAATTGACGCCCTTAGAAATCCTGAAGGCGGTGCTTGGTTTTCAAGGCCCCGTACGTTGTACTGCCCTGTCATGCACCTTAAGAAATGAGTCAGTCATAAACTAAAAGCTATATAAATTTCAGAAAATGTACCGTAGTTTGTAGACGCTATAACTTTTGTGCAAACCAATAAATATACGCTTATTGCCTTATTGACATTTTTTTTTACCAAAGACATGTGACTGAATACATTTTTGGCCTAAATGTATGACTAAAATTTAGTTTATTGTATTTTTCTTATAACAAAAAGTAGAAAATATAATTTTTTTTTCAAAATTTTCGGTCGTTTATCGTTTATATCGCAAAAAAAAAATTAAATTGCAGAGGCAATCAAATACCATCAAAAGAAAGCTCTATTTGTGTGAACAAAAGGACGCACATTTCGTTTGGGTACAGCATTGCATGACCACGCAATTACCAGTTAAAGCAGCACAGTGCCAAATTGTAAAAAGTACTTTAGGCAGCCAAAAGGCCAGGGGCTTAAGTGGTTATTCTACTGGTCATGCGCTTTTGGAAAATGTATGGTTTGGGTTGTCTTTCACAAATTCTTAAATCTGTAAGGGAAAAATATAAAAGCAATAGAAAAATTGCAAAAATAATCTGGCCACATGAGTTTAACCCTTTCGCTGCCAGGTCCATACGGTGTACAGGCCTACACCATTGCTTTCAGCTGGCTATGTCCCTACATTCTTCTTCTGTTATAAGCTCAAGGTCACTTCAGTGACCATAAACTTATATCATAAATGTTCAGCAGACTCTGCTGAACAAAACGATAGCTCAGATTAGCGGCTAACAAGCCGCGGATCAGAGTTATTCAGCTAAAGTGACTTATTTATTAACTCAACACAGGTTAAGCTTTTATAAGCTTTTTTTTTGTAGTAAGAATTTAGCAGGAATTTTGTAAAATGTTTATATCTGCTAAAAAGGATTTTAGTGTATTTTTATCGAAAATATCGTTTTTATAAACATGTGCGCAAAAATTGGCAGGGCCTTAAAAATCAGTAGCACCTTTGTTTTATTCTACAGGTCATGTGCTTTCAGAAAATATATGGCTTGGGGGTGTCTTTTACAAATTCTGAAAGCTGTAAGAGAAAATGTAAAACCTCCAGATTTTTTGAGAAATTTGGATATTTACATTTTTGTGTACGTTTGTTTTTCACCATTTCGCAAAAAGGTACAATTTAAAATTTACAAATATTTGCTATTTCTTAACTCTTAACTACAATACAGGTTACGCTTTTTTATTGATTAGGAATTTTGTAAAAATTGCTGTGTTTTTATCTGCTAATAATGAATTAAGGGTATTTTCAGCAAAAATATTGCTTGGATAAACATTTGCGCAGATATCACGGGGCCTTAAAAATCAGTAGCACCTTTTTTTATTATCACTGGTCATGTGCTTTCAGAAAATATTTGCTTTGGGGGGTCTTTCCCAAACTTTGAAAGCTGTGAGGGAAAAATAAAAAGGCAATGGATAAATTGCAAAATTGCGGGCAGTACTTTTAAAAAACGGGAAGTTAGCAGTCAGAGTTGGTTTGAGATTTAAAGGGGACATTTTACCGGCATGGCATACCAAGATTGAAGGATTGATTCTTTCATGATTTGCTGTAGCAAGTGCGAGAGATATTGGTGGTCATATATTTATTGACTACGAAGTATCTTTGAGGAAACGATTTTAAAGGACAGTCGAGATAGGAGGTTTTGGGCAGTTAAGGAAATTAACAGAGAGAGAGTTTTTTTTAAATAAGGATTTTAGAGTGTCACAGCTATTTTAAATTTAAATTATCAGATAAAAGGTGTTGTTAAAATAAGGATTTTTTTGTGTAGACTTACCCTGTTACCCTGTTTGTCTGTTTGTTTATTTTGTTTGTTGATTGTTTGTTTATTGTTGTTTGCTGAAGTTATAATGAGTCGGTACAGGTGGCTCAGTAGAATGTGCAGATCAGTGCAGATCAGTGCAGATCACTGTTTGGCAACAGGCACGGGAAAAGGTTCAACCAAGGGTAAAAGGAGAGAGAGTTGGTGGGGAGGCTAGAACCCTTGTTGAAAGCACCCCACCTCGTGCAATGAGCAGCCCTTGATGCTGGGATCTCGTGAATTACGGTATCAGAGATTCACAGAAACACCAAGATGTCAGTTTATTGGGCAGTGATAAAATTGTCGCTGCTTGGTACACTTAAAGGAGGACATGGTTACTGTTTTGGGGGGTCTGAATGAGGTTATAAATCTTCCTCCTTCCCCCTCGGATTCCCCCAGAATCCCTCGTCGCTCACCGATTTTCCACCTCTGAGCTGGTGGGTTTGGGGGTGTGGGTTCTGACACGGATCTCCGGTGAAGCGATGGGGTCACAGCTTCATGGACTGGCCGTTTCTGTGTCAATCAGTGAGGTGTTTTCACACTTCTCGGTGTGCGGAGATCATCAGAGGGAGAACATGTTTAAACACTTCTCCCACGATTGTCTGTTTCATGGACTGTTTGTGGACTGTGATCAGTAGCAATCCTTGGGGTTGCCACTGTTCGCAGTTTCATAAGATGGACACCTAGGTAGAGAAAAGTTGTTAATAGAGAGAAATGCTTAATTTTATGTGAATTTTTGTCTTGTCTTGGAATTCCAATTTAGAGTATAAGATTGTTTTTGTCTTTTGAATGCAGATACATTTTTGGGTAGTTGATAGTTGAGTAGTTGATATATGTCCTATGATCCTGCCAGGACAGAGAAAGTGGGCATGTGAGAGGGACAGAGTAGGGTACTCATCTGTGTGTGGTGCTTTAAAAGGATTGAATCGCGGATTTGGACAAAGACAAATTTCTAATTGAGTGATTTCTCCTGTCCAAAGTACTGTTTAGCACAATGCACAGAGGTACATATCCGCTTGCAGAGATCTGCTTTTTTGTTTCGGGTGGAAGAGGGGACCAAACCACCAACTATGCCTTTACCACCACTTTTGTGGAGAGCATACTACTATATTTGCATTCCAACGTCAGCGAGTAAGAGAGACTTGCTAAGGTGGAGAATGAATGTTAAAGAAGGATTTGATTCAGAAAAGCTATCTATAAAAGCTATCTATAAATGTACATGTTTATTGGTAAAATGTTGCAACTAGTGTCATTTTCCCTAAAAGTTTGGGGTTAAATTAAATTTAAAAGATTGATAAAGGGATTTTGGTAACAGAAGGTTGAAATTTGTAAAAAAAAAAAAAATGTTTGAAGAAGTTACTGAAATTAAATGACTGGGATCAGGATACATTGCTGCATATATTGGGGTCCATTTAGTCCATGGGGTACTAAAATGTGATGGGAAGGATTTGTTTGAAATAAGCAATCAGAATGACTATTCTGAATATTTACCTTCTGAATTCCCAGGGTCTCAGTCATGAAGTGTTGATGATGTTATGTTGTTTATCCATCAATGTTTTGTTTGTTGCTGATGAGCAGACATATTTGCAAAGTCGGGAATATGTCAGAATATGTGTTTGGGTAAAATGTTCTGGTCTAAGTCCCTTGGGTCCACTTGGGTCCCGGGGATAGAAGAAACTAAAGAGGTTTAAGTTTTGTTGAAGTTCTGCTATAATACTGGATTTGGAAAAATGTTTACTTAAATATATTGAATCTATATAATCAAAACCCTTGCTGAGAAACATTTTCATTCCTGCATGCTTTACTTATGTTTGAGTCAATGAAGAATATTATTTCTAATACCTCCAATGGTTAAGGCCTGAATTGATCAGGTTGATTCTGTGATTAAAATATAAAAGTAGTAGTCCCGCGCTAAAAATGGTAAAATGTGGTAGATAACTATGTGAGGTGCAGCAAACACCGAAAGGGTTAAAACAATACCCAGTAAGAGAAATGGAGAAAATCAATGGATGGTGTCGCGCTCCTAGACTGATGTCAGTATATAAAAAAATCGCATACAGTCGCTGTTGTGTAAAAACAGTGAACAGGGAGTGATATGCAGATTTTTAAAGTGACTGAGTGCAACACGAGCTAAACCATCAGTGGAACAATCAAATGCATGAATTGCAGTAAGCTGAAACCAGCTGTAGAGTAACAATCAATGTAAACAGTACATAAAATATATGTGTGCAAATGTATACATATGCAGTGACTAATGTGCAAAAAACGTGATGAAAACACACTAAGGTGCATAAATAGATTGCTATATAAAAACACAAGAGTGACTAAATAAAGTGACTCTAAAGACAAGAAAAATCGCTAGATCACTGATAAACCAAAATAAGGGTGATGATCAATGGTTCAGGTTAAAAGTGTATATTATAACCATAAAGTGCATAACAAAAGGGATGAAGGGAGTAGTGAAAACCAATAAAATATTGGTGAGTGTGCTAGTGGCAAGTGCTGCTAGCAATGACGACCAATGTAAACAATGGTATTGTCAAGTAGCGACAAACAGGAGTGATCGGGGTGGTGACAAATACAGGTGCAATTGTAATGTGATAAAAAGGATCGACAATTACAACACAGAATGAGTGACAGTCCATATAATATTAAGCTCTATAGAAAACGTAGAGCTGGTGATGGCAAGTGTGATCCAATCTGGGCTGCACTAAAGTGCCGAGTGCCAGATGGGGGTAAGTGATGGTGGATGAGCTTCCCAGGGTGATGGTAGTGCTGGGGTCTTCGGTGCTAATGACACCCGTGGGTGACCTTCCTAATTACCTTTTTACTGCAAGGTAAGCAGCATATATGCAGGTGCCAGGCTGATGGACTCTCTCTGGGGGGTACTTCAGGGGCCTCTCGGGGGGATGTGGCTCAGGGGTCTCTTGCACGGTGCTCCTCTCCTGTCCAGAATGTGTGGAGCCTATATGATGGTTGCTACCTGGTACTCAGGACCAGGTTCCGCTCAGCATGTACCAGGATATAGTATGTGTGGAGATGGGAGAGAGTAACACAAAGGGAGCCGTATAGTGTAGTATTCGTGGAAACAAATGGATCAGCTTTAATGTATAGAAAAGGTACTCACATTGACAATGATATCGCAGTGTATATTCAAAAACGAGCGCCGAGCTCGTGGCCAGTGCGTCCCCGATGAAGTCACGTGACGGTGACGACACGCGTAGGATACGGACCCCGGAAGTGACGCACTGGCCACGAGCTCGGCGCTCGTTTTTGAATATACACTGCGATATCATTGTCAATGTGAGTACCTTTTCTATACATTAAAGCTGATCCATTTGTTTCCACGAATACTACACTATACGGCTCCCTTTGTGTTACTCTCTCCCATCTCCACACATACTATATCCTGGTACATGCTGAGCGGAACCTGGTCCTGAGTACCAGGTAGCAACCATCATATAGGCTCCACACATTCTGGACAGGAGAGGAGCACCGTGCAAGAGACCCCTGAGCCACATCCCCCCGAGAGGCCCCTGAAGTACCCCCCAGAGAGAGTCCATCAGCCTGGCACCTGCATATATGCTGCTTACCTTGCAGTAAAAAGGTAATTAGGAAGGTCACCCACGGGTGTCATTAGCACCGAAGACCCCAGCACTACCATCACCCTGGGAAGCTCATCCACCATCACTTACCCCCATCTGGCACTCGGCACTTTAGTGCAGCCCAGATTGGATCACACTTGCCATCACCAGCTCTACGTTTTCTATAGAGCTTAATATTATATGGACTGTCACTCATTCTGTGTTGTAATTGTCGATCCTTTTTATCACATTACAATTGCACCTGTATTTGTCACCACCCCGATCACTCCTGTTTGTCGCTACTTGACAATACCATTGTTTACATTGGTCGTCATTGCTAGCAGCACTTGCCACTAGCACACTCACCAATATTTTATTGGTTTTCACTACTCCCTTCATCCCTTTTGTTATGCACTTTATGGTTATAATATACACTTTTAACCTGAACCATTGATCATCACCCTTATTTTGGTTTATCAGTGATCTAGCGATTTTTCTTGTCTTTAGAGTCACTTTATTTAGTCACTCTTGTGTTTTTATATAGCAATCTATTTATGCACCTTAGTGTGTTTTCATCACGTTTTTTGCACATTAGTCACTGCATATGTATACATTTGCACACATATATTTTATGTACTGTTTACATTGATTGTTACTCTACAGCTGGTTTCAGCTTACTGCAATTCATGCATTTGATTGTTCCACTGATGGTTTAGCTCGTGTTGCACTCAGTCACTTTAAAAATCTGCATATCACTCCCTGTTCACTGTTTTTACACAACAGCGACTGTATGCGATTTTTTTATATACTGACATCAGTCTAGGAGCGCGACACCATCCATTGATTTTCTCCTTGATTCTGTGATTACTCATGTCGGATGAGGAGTATCTGCCCCAGCCAGCCTGCATTCACCCGCTGCCCCATGCACATAAAGAAATGCCCACCCCAGTCATACCCTACACCCCATTCATACCCTGCCCTATACCCTATCCGGATGAAGTGATGACTACAGCTTTTACATGGAAATCTTTGTTGTTCATCTTTGTTGTTCAAATACCATAGGAGGTGCTCAGATAACTAAAGGCAGACTCCTGTTGGAAAATGTTTCTGCGAATGACACCTTGAGGGGGAGCCAAATGACGCCATCCCTAGGTACGAAATTCTAGTGAGCACCACATGAGAGAGATCCAGATGTTCCAGCCCGAAGACCCCGGTCTCGCCCAACGCATCAGTTCCAGTTTGTCTGTGGATATCAAGTTCTGTCCTTACAAAGAGGTAGTGTTTTGAGGTAGAGAATTCATGTCTGTACATATGAATGATCACAGAATTGAACCAAAAGGTTTTGGGAAAAGTTGAGGAGAATGAGAGTTATAATGTGGACATTTCCTTTTCCTTCCTTTTCTGCTAATTTAATGGACATTCAGAAGCCATCCAAGAGACTTTTCTTGTTGAGCTTTTCTTTGGGACTATTTTTATTTGGCCTAAAGGCTGTCATGCCCCTCCCACTCGTTTCTATAGGCTGTCACGCCCCTTCCTCCCTTTTGCATTCCATGGACAATTGCTATGCAGCTGAGATTACGTGATTGTTGTTTTCTATTTTTGCATGTTTAGAAGGTGGTCCGGGTGAGGGTCAGGGGGCATATTGGGATTGTTATTGTAGTGTGCCCAAGACATGCTTGACCATTTCAGTGTATATACTGTTTGAAGGGATGCTGGCGTAGGCACTGTATTATATATGTATTGGTTCACATGTCATCTACCAGCCTCTGTGTTCTGGGGGAGCCTTAAGGTTATATGTGGCCCACCCGATAACACCACTAATAACACACTCATTGGACATAGAGGGGATGTGTATTCAGAGTCTACAGGAACTCTACAGGAACTCCACAGTGTATGACACCTTAGATCGTACCCTACATCACACTTCATGCATACCTCTGACCCCCATACTGAGATGGCTGAGTTACTGCAGGATTCTCTGAAGGTGCCCAACGGGTCCTTAAGCAGACAGCCACTAGCCTTGGGCGACAGCAAGTACATTTGTTGTGGAAGAACATGCCATCCATGGATTCTGAATTATTCCAGGGGATGGTGTTACTTGGCCTCATTGGTTCCGATAATGGTGATTCTCGGGGACAGTGGGAAACATCACTTGCTCAAGGCTAGTGTTCATCCTAAATGCCCCCTCAAACACCGTTATGCTGGGTCATTGTTTCTGGAAAAGAACATGACCTGGGCATGGTTCCCCTCAGGAGCCTAAGGGGGTATTGACATGATGAAAAGGCAAAATAATTGCTTGGGAGCCCCCTGGGTAACATGGGGGGTTTGGTTTCAATGCTGGATCCTGGATTAATCCTGGATTAGGGATATTGCTATGTTTGCTGTACTGATTTTGCTTATGGTATTACTTTTATATGCCTGTTTCAAGTTTATTATGTGCATGCTTTCCCGAGGTACTCGACCTCCCGACCCAGCTGCAGCTAATAGAATGTATCTTACCTTTTACTATGGTCACCAGGATGAGTATGTCACAATGAGAAAAAATAAGTCATGTCATCTGATTTCATGACTTAAAGGGGATTGTAGTGATATGACTGAACAATAGTGACTCCATCTTGTTCTAGCTATAGGGCAATATGCTTTTAATTCAGTATTATGAACTTATTCTGGAGTCTTATTCTTTACTCTCAGTGTCTAGCTATATGTCACAAGAGCATGCATAAACTTGCTTGCATAAGCATTTTGTGAGCATTCTATAATATATAAATAAGATGTGGTATCTCCCGCCTTCCTCTTTTAGGCGTACACAGACTCGGGACGGGAGGCCAAGTATTAGTCATCACCAGATGGCATTTCCATCCTGGTGACCTTAAGACAGCTATGTCTCAGAGGTTATTTACATTATAGGCGTGTATAACATTATAGTGATGAACTGTTTTATTATTAATGATATTCATATATCCTCCCACTAACACACCCCTTTTTCCCATCATGATTGGATAAGATATTTCGTATTTAAGCTGTCCCCACCCAAATAAATATCAGACATTTTGTTTGAACTAACTCTGTTGTAGTATTCTGTTTATTGAAAGTGTCTCCCAGCACTGGGGGCCTCGAAGAGTGTCTTGCGGTATTAACCCTTGGCTAGTCCGTGTGTTACCTGGAGTACCTGTATAATCACTACAGTCTGGCCAGTGAAGCACAGGGCCTGGCAGCGAAAGGGTTAAAGCTAGTGGATCCGAAAAATAGCCAGTCACCTAGCATGTACATGATTAATTAAGTCCTGTCCCACTTTGACTGCTCCACCCCCTCAGCAGATAAATGTTGGCAATTACAGTATACAAATATACAGTACTTCATAACTGATTTATTAGTGTTTGAAGGAAGAAAGATAGATTTTATATATATGTATATATATATATATATATATATATATATATATTTTGCAGCATGTATAAACGAGAGAAAGATTTTGGTTGGCGTCTATGCACAAAAATACACTTTAATAAAATGAGGTCCTATGCTTTTGACTGGCGAGTATTAAATCAGATTACTCTTGGTTGCCACTTACCTGATACTTGGGCAGCACTGCAGAATGGTGAGGAAAGAAGAGAAGGTGACATCAGTGAGGCCAACGTTCCACAGCCTGAAAGAATACAAATCGAGATGAATGTTGATTAAAGAGTAATTCTGGAAGAGAGTCCAGAGAAGGGTAAGTAAAGGGGCTGGATGGGGCCTGACTTCCGCTTCCGCGACGCGACCGGATGTGACGGTCGGACGCGGCGTTCGGATGTGAACAGCGGGAGGTTTGAGATCAGCCTGAGTCTCCGAAAGAATCCTGAATAATCTCTGCTACCGAGACCCTAAGCCCGCAAAAACGATCGCTTAGTGGTGCCCGAGTCTTCCATGGAATCCTGACTGACCTCTGCTAACGAGATTTGAAACCCGCGAAAACGATCGCCCGGAGCGATGAGTAACAGTAAGCAGTCGGCGGCCGATCGTCTTAAAGAATTTGCTCGAACGGATAAGCAAGACGGCGGGCGTAGCCCCCCACAGACACGGAGTGGTGGACCATCAGCGCTGGATATCCAGAAGCTCAACACGCCCATGCCGCAGACCGGAAAAGCTGCAGAAAAACAGGAGAAACACTCCAAACTGACCCTGGAACAGATGAACTCCCAGATAATGGAGGCCATCCAATCGAGTAATGCAGCCCTAACAGGTAAAATGGATGAGATTATAAATGATATAGGACTGATTAAGCATGATATGCAGAATATAAGAGAGAGAATGATGGAAATGGAAAATAGGACTGCTTTATTGGAAGATACTGTCACCCCTATGCCCAAAAAGATAGCTTCAATAGAAAAACAGATCACTCTGTGGCATCAAAAATCTGATGATTTTGAGAACCGTATGCGCCGCAATAACCTAAGAATAATCGGTTTACCAGAAAAGGCAGAAGGGTTTAATCCTGGTGACTTTATAGAAAAATGGCTGAAAAATGTATTCCCAGATATGGAGGTATCAGCAGCATATGCAGTGGAGAGAGCGCATAGGGTCCCGGCAGCAACACCTAAACCAGGGTTTCCCCCTAGACCCCTGCTGGCACGATTACTAAATTGCAGAGACAGAGACACAATTCTGCGGAAAGCAAGACAAAAAGGAGAGATTCGCTATGAAAACAGCAAAATATCAATATTTCCAGATTTTTCTCTGGAGCTGCAAAAACAACGGGCAACATTTTATGAAATAAAACAAAAAATGAGAGAGGCAGGAATTGAATATTCTATGGCATACCCAGCACGATTGAGAGTGGAGGAAGGGGGAAAGACTTTGTTTTTCAGTACACCTGAACAAGCTAAAGACTGGCTGGGAACAACCAGGCCTATGCCTCGATAGGAGAAACAGAGAAGCCCTGAAAAGATATGAGATACCAAGAATGTTGGGACTTTGGGGGGGGGGGGCGGGGGGGGGGGGGTGAGAGGGACACTCTCCCTACTTTTATATTTGTTTTTATTTTTTTTTTTTTTTTTTTTTTTTTTTTTTTTTTTTTTTCCTTCTTCCTTAGGTTAAGGGATGAAGTTTTTATAATTTACTGGTTTGGTTTCTTTTTTTTTTTTTTTTTTCCCTGATGTGTTTGCCTTTTTTTTTTTTTTTTTCTTCCTTTTTTTTTTCCTTTTTCTTCCCTTCTCATTTTTTTTTTTTTTTTTTTTTTTTGAGGGGAGAAATGGGAAAAGGTAAAACGTAAAAATTTATTTGTGTGTCCATTTGATAGGGGAATGGGAGGGATGGGGAGGAGGGGGGGGCAAATGGTGGGTGATGGCGTGTGTATAAATAGTAAAAAGGAATTAGACGCACCGTGAAACACATTAAAACAGGCACTAGTTATAAAGGGAGGAGAAGGAAGAGGGAGAGGAAGTTTTCCCCTTCACCTTTTCCCTTTCCTTTGTTTTTTTTTTTTTTTTTTTTTTTTTTTTGTTAAAGACACAATATTAAGGAGGGCTTAAGTAAGGCCAAGAGTCACATTATAAACACTATAAATGCAGATAAACGGGGGAAGGGGGGAGGGATGGGGAATGAACAGATAACAAAATAGAGTTGTGCACAAGGAAGGAGGAAGGGAGGTGGAGGGAGGGAGGTGGAGGGAGGGAGGTGGGGGAAGGGAGAGAACAGGAAAAATATATCCATTTATTATTTTTTTTTTTTTTTTTTTTTTTTTTTTTTTCTTTTTTTTTTTTTTCCTTTGTTGCTGTGTGATGTTGCGGTTTTTTGTGGCTTCTTATTTACTTTTTTATTTTTTCCCCCCCTTTTTTTTTTATTCTTTTTTTATTTTTTTTTTTTTTATTTTTTTTTTTTTTTTTTTTTTTTTCTTCTCTTAAATGTGAAGGGGAGGGAGAGGGTGAAGGGATGCCCTCTCCCCCTCCCCCCCCCCCCGGGCGGCTCCCCCCTCGCCCCTTATATTTAGGACTAAGCGGGAAAAGGGTAGGTGCAAACAGGCTGAAATCGAAATTAATTACCTATATAACAGCAAAAATGCAATATGTCGGTAATGCCCTAAAAAAAATGGCATGGATGAATGGAATGGAAGGGATGAATGAGAGAAGAGTGGTAGAAAAGAGAATGGTCACAGAAAGGAAAAAGAAACATACGATTTATTTTTCCTCTCCTTTTTTTTTTTTCGGGGGAATAATGGCTAAAATAAAATATATTAGACATGAGTAATCAACACACATTTTTGTCATGGAATGTGAGAGGTATGGGAACGCAATTAAAACGAACACAGGTTTTCTCAGAAATTAACAAGGTGCAGGCAAAGATCATTTGTATCCAAGAAACACATATGACTAAAGAAAGATTGAAGTACCTAGAAAAACCTTGGATACAATGGTCAAGCCACTCATGTCATACTACATATTCAAGAGGGGTCTCTCTTTTGGTTCATCGGGGGGTAACATGGGAGTGTATTAGAGAAAAAAGAGATCCCGATGGAAGATATGTCTTTGTCTTTGCACTGGTGCATGCAATGCCTGTTGTAATTATGGGGATTTATAACCCCCCCCCAGCTACAATGCGAGTACTGAAAGAGGCAGTAATATTTATGTCAGAACATCCAGAGGCACATGTCGTATGTATGGGAGATTTCAATATGTGTTTAGACCCAAAACTAGATAGGTTCGGAAGAAGTAAGCACAAAGGAGGGGAAGGGCCGAAGGTGTTGGAGAAATTTATGAATGAAGTAGGATGGGCTGACCTGTGGAGGATAAGAAACCCTGGGACCCGGGCTTACTCATGGCATGCGCCAGGGAGAGGACGCATGTCTAGAATAGATATGGCAATGGGGAACGAAAAGATCCTGCCAATGGTTCAGTCTGTGGCGTACATGACAAGAGGGGTGTCTGACCATTCTGGATTAACCTTTGAGCTAAAAATAGGCCCAAAAAGAATAAAACCGGGTTATAGGATACAGGCTCAATGGTTAACCCAGATAGGATTAAATGATAGAATTCCAGAGCAAATGGGAATGTTCCTGGAAGCACATGGCAACAGGAAAATAGATGGAGTACTCTGGGATACATTTAAGGCATATTTGAGGGGGATAACAAGATCAACAATATCATACATTAAACGCACTAATAGACAGGAAGAGGAGGAATTGGAACAACTCTGTGCACAGGCAGAAAATAGGTTTATAGGGGACCCCTCAAATATAAACCAAATAAGATGGGCAGCCTCATCAAGGCAATATAAGAACCAACTAATAATTAACGCAAAGCGTAAGAAACTCCAACATGCACAAAAAAACTTTGAACAAGGACAACAATTTAATAAGATGCTGAATTTTATGATAAAACGACAAACCCCATCACTAGCAATATCAGAGGTGAAAAACGAAAAAGGTGAGACGGTAAACACATTAGATGAGATACTTGAGATATTCCAAAAATATTATATTAATATGTATACATCAACATTGACATGTACACGAGAAGAGATAGAGGAATATCTGAAGGACTTGAACTTCCTTAAATTAACAGAGGAACAAAAAGAGGAGTTAGAGAGGGATATAGAGGAAGAGGAAGTACGAGAAGCTATCTTTTCTCTGGGAAAGGGTAAGTCCCCAGGACCAGATGGCATACCACTGGAAATGTACCAGCGATATGCAGAAATTATGGTACCAGTTATGACCAAAATGTATGGAGAGGCGTTCCAAAGGGGAGAAATGCCTGTTTCCATGTATGATGCTACAGTTATATTGATACCAAAACCAGAGAAAGATAGAACTGAGTGCGGGTCGTATAGGCCAATATCGCTATTAAATATAGATTATAAAGTACTGGCAAAAGTGCTTGCCAATAGGCTTAACCAGGTAATATTGTCGATAATAGCGGAGGACCAGACTGGCTTTATGCCAGGGAAATCCACATCAATTAATATTAGAAGGACGCAATATATGACACAAATGAGAGAGTTTATCCCAGAAACAAGTGCCTTGGCATCGCTGGATACAGCCAAGGCATTTGACTCTATAGAATGGGAATTTCTGCAGACAGTCTTGGAAAGGAATGGATTTGGGGAAAAATTTAGAAAATGGGTGAGGATAATCTATAAACAACCATGCTCCAAGTTACTAATAAACGGTATATTATCCCCTACAATAAAACTATATAGAGGAACAAGACAGGGCTGCCCAATGTCACCGCAATTATTCGCTCTGGCAATTGAGGCACTGGCAAATAGATTCAGACAATCAGACAAATACAAAGGGATTAAAGTAGGAGAAAAAAACCGAACACATAGGCTTATATGCGGACGATATTATATTGTATATGGGAGATGCGCAAGCATCTCTGACAGAAGCAATGAGAATAATAGAAACATACGGGAGGTTCTCAGGGTTAAAAATAAATTGGCAAAAATCCGCATTAATGCCTCTGGGAACAGGTAATGAAAGGAGAGCCCAGACCCCATTAAAAATAGTAGAAGTCTTTAAATATTTAGGAGTAAACATAACGTTGAAACATGAAGATGAGATGGAAGCTAATATACTTCCACTAGTAGAATATGTAAAGAGAAAATTGGAAATATGGATAAAGCTACCAATATCAATGGCAGGCAGAATTCACCTGATAAAATCTATTATACTACCCAAGTGTTTATATGTATTTGCACATTCCCCAGTAAAAATACCAAAACAGATATTTAAAAAATTAAACTCGCAGATGACTCGGTTCATTTGGGCATATGGAAGATGTAAATTAAAATTTAATAAATTACAAAGACCAAAGACAGAAGCTGGACTGGCCCTCCCGGATTTATATTTATACTATTTGGCAGGACAACTGAAACATCTAAGATCATGGGTAGGACAGGAAAAAATAACAAGGATAGAGGAATATCTCCTTAGCAAAATGCAAATAGATGACTTAATGACGGGACTAGAATTAAAAGACCTGAGGAGAGTGGGAGTAAAAATTCCCCTCTTGAAACTGGCAAGGACAGTATGGAGAGAGGCTAAGAAACTGACGGGATTTGTTGGAATCCCAACAGAAACTGCGCTTTGGAACAACCCAAAATTTGAACAACTGGAAGCCTTTGAGGACAGTAAATTTTGGAAGCAGAATAAGATAACAACTTTTGGTCAGCTATATGACAAAAATGTAATACTAACCTATGAAAACCTGTGCAAACAATATAATTTACTGAGTAAACAGTTTTATAGATACCTTCAGCTGAGGCAGGTGCTACAGACACAGTTTAGAAGAGAGGAAATAAAAATATCCAAATATCCCCTTATAGGGATCCTGAGATCACAGGGACCTAAGGGATTGATAGCAAAGATTTACACACACCTGTTACAGAAGAAAATAGAAGGCGAACCACTGAAAATAAGGGATAAATGGCAGGAGGCTATCCCAGACATGAGCGATCATGAATGGGATGAAGCCTGTAATTCTCACTGGAAGGTATCCCCTGCAATGAACAACAGGATAATACAGATGAATATAATACATCAGACATACTTGGCTCCAAATAGATTGTATAAAATGGGGAGGATGACTGAACCAAGATGTACTAGATGCGGGCAGGGGGGAGCAGACTTCCTTCATGTAATGTGGTACTGTGGTAAAATAGGAAAATACTGGCAACAAGTAGCTAGGAAAATAGGAAGAGTCCTGAATAAACCTTTTATAGCTACGATGGAATTATGTTTGCTGGGGATACTGAGGGAAGAGAGAGATAATAGAGATAATAATACCTTCTTAAGGGAGGTATTGTTCCTGGCAAGAAAACAAATAATAGAAAAATGGATTCAGCCATATCCCCCGACAGTAACCCAGTGGGTGAGAGCAGTAAATCAGGTCCTACCCTATGAAAAAATAATGTATGAACAAAGGGGAAATGGGCGAAGGTATGAAAAAATATGGGCAAAATGGAATAGAATATGGCTATTAACGGATAGAGGAATAGTTGAAAATACAGTATTAAGTGACCATAGAGGGTGAGAGAGGAAGGAATGAAAGGAAGGAGCAAATGTAACTATGATTTGTATTATATAAAGAAATGTAAAAGTATATAAAAATGTATAATGTAAATTATTATGTAATGAAAAATTTGGAATAAAGAGTTTTGAAAAAAAAAAAAGAGTAATTCTGTCTAAATATGATACGAGGGGTCTTCAAACAGTTTCCACGCTTTTTGTTTGTTTTGATGGAAACGGTGAGGGCGGGAGGAGCAGTAATTGGTCATGTGAGGCTATAATATCTCCCTCTGGAGTTCTAGACTATTGTCTCTTTCTACCATGGACCATTTATCATTGGGAATTTATAGATAGGCAACTCCTATCCTCATATTGATTAGTGGTTCCAAATTAAAGCGGTTCTGCACCGGGGTTTTTTTTTTTTTTTTTGGGGAATATGCTAAGGGGTAATAGGAAAATTGGGGGACTCACCTGTTCCATCTTCATTCGTGATCGCTGCCGGTTTTCGTCCGATGAAGTTCTTTATCTTCTTCTTTTCTGCTGGGGGCCATCTTGCCTGTGGGCATGTGAAACCCCCACAGGCACTTTAGATGGCCCAGCATGCACCGCCGTTACTGCGCCGAGCTCGCGCGTGCGCAATAACGGCAAAGTGCAGCTCACGTTCTCCGAAATCTCGCGAGATGTCGGCACATCTGCCGACATCTCGCGAGATTTCGGAAGATGTGTCCGAAATCTCGCGAGATTTCAGAAGATGTGCCCGAAATCTCGCGAGATTTCGGAAGATGCCCGCACAGGCTCCTGGGATCAATGACACCAGATAACAGGAGACAGTGCGTCGTGACGAGGATCCCCGCACAGACCCCGCCCACCCCCCGCAGAGACAGAGGACCGGAAGTCATCGATTACAAGGTAAGTGAAAAAAAAAAACGCATTTCATTTAGTACTCTTTGCCTGATTTAGAAGGCAAAGAGATTTACTAAATAAAATGTGTGCAGAACCGCTTTAATAATAACTACTGCAGTAGGGAACAGACACAAAAGATACGCTCAGCATCTTTCCAAATAACCGTTCTGCTTTATTTATATGATTTATTATGACGCAATTGGAGGTTTTTATACACATGATTACGTAGGTATCACATTAAAATTACAATTGTACGTTTATGGTAACAAGGGGCGTATCATAGGCAGGATAATTCTAATCAGGACTCAAAAGAATGTAAACATGTACTGAAAACATTATTAGTGCCGTGTGCACAGTGAGGGCAGTGTGTAATTCATACAAAATAGAATACAATTATATACAGAACTTACAAATTTCCATTACAACTCCTCTTGCTGTATTCTCCATTAATGGAAGGGCAATTTACACATTGACAGAGGACCTTGGAGCCTGGTTATAGGAGTACCTTGGAACTCAGTTGCAGTTTAAATTAATAAAATTGCAGACTATTATCTATTCACTCCAGTTGTGTCTACAGTTCCTTCTACTTTTATTTATGTTTTTTGGGGGTTTTACCTGGTGATTCTGCCAGTTGCCCTACGTCCAGTCCTAGGGTAATAATGTTCTCCGAGTAGCTCCCTAAGCAGCAGGAGCAGCATTGTCACCCTTTTTTCTTGTGGACTTTAGACAGACTAAGGCATAATGGGAAGTTGCCATCACCCAAAAGGTGACAACTGTTGCATATGGCATGAGTGAAAAACAAGAATTAACCGAGGGAAACTTGCTAGACTTCTAAAGCTAAAAAGGATAATAACTGGGAAACTGAAAAAAAAAAACTATAAAACACAAGTTAGGGACAGTCTTTAACCACTTGCCGACCGCCGCACGACGATATACGTCGACAGAATGGCACGTATAGGCAGGAGGGCGTATATATACGTCCCTACCTGCCTGCGGGTGGGGGGCCCGACCGAGCCCCCCCCCCGGTGCCTGCGGTGGTCGGCATCGTTGGGGGAGCGATCGGAGATGAGGGGGAGGCCACTTATTCGTGGCCCCCCCCCCTCGCGATCGCTCCCAGCCAATGAAACACTTCCTCTAGCCCCGTCATGTAAACAGGGCTAGAGGAAGTGATGTCATCCCTAACAGACGCGGGTGGGGGGCCGATCGGGCCCGCCCCCGTGTCTGTAAATTGTCCGGGACATTGGGGGAGGGATCGGAGATGAGGGGGGGCACTCATTCGTGCCCCCCCCCCCCCTCGCGATCGCTCCCAGCCAATGGAATGCTTCCCCTGGCTCTGTATTGTGTACAGAGCTAGAGGAAGTGAGGTCATCTCTCCTCGTGGCGGTCTTTTCGAACCGACGCCAAGGAGAGAAGACACGTGAGTTGCACAACACCTACACTACACTACACTACACTAACAGTAGAACACTTTAGGCACACATTTCACACCCCAGCCCCCCCCCCCCCCCCCGATTGCCCCCCTGCACCCCCTGTCACAGTGACACCAAAGCAGTTTTTTTTTTTTTTTTTTACTGTTAACTGCCTTGGTGCATTGTGACCCTAATAACTGTTAGGGCAGTTAGATTTAGCCCCCTTTAGGTCTAGGAACCCCCCCTAATAAAGGTTTAACCCCGTGATCACCCCCCGTCACCAGTGTCACTAAGCGATCATTTTTTTGATCGCTGTATTAGTGTCACAGTTGACGCTAGTTAGGGAGGTAGGTATTTAGGTTTGCCGCAGCGTTTTATAGGGTCAGGGACCCCCCATATACTACCTACTAAAGGTTTTAACCCCCTGAGTGCCCCCTAGTTAATCCTTTCACCAGTGATCACCATATAACTGTTACGGGTGACGCTGGTCAGTTAGTTTATTTTTTATAGTTTCAGGGCACCCGCCGTTTATTACCTAATAAAGGTTTAACCCCCTGATCGCCCGGCGGGTGATATAAGTAAGGTTTTAGAGTCAAATAGGGTCTGCGTCGCCCCAGGCAGCGTTGGGTTAGTGCCAGTACCGCTAACACCCACGCACGCAGCATACACCTCCCTTAGTGGTATAGAATCTGAACAGATCAATATCTGATCTGATCAGATCTATACTAGCGTCCCCAGCTGTTTAGGGTTCCCAAAAACGCATTGTTAGCGGGATCAGCCCAGATACCTGCTAGCACCTGCGTTTTCCCCCTCCGCCCAGCCCACCCAAGTGCAGTATCGATCGATCACTGTCACTTACAAAACACTAAGCACACATAAGCAGCGTTCGCAGAGTCAGGCCTGATCCCTGCAATCGCTTACAGTTTTTTGGTAGCGTTTTGATTCAGTCGCTAACAGTCAGGAGCTTTTTTTTTTTTTTCCTGTGAGTCTCACTAGTGTACTACTAAATTTAGAGCCCAAAATGGCAAGTCAAACGTACACTAGTGAACAGGCCTACTTGTTTTTGAGTATGACAGATAGTGAAGAGGAGGTCACTCATCTGTCAGAATCAGGCTCAGAATACGACCCAGGAGACGATAGCGGCTCCATGACAGATAGCTCTGACGGTGGAGTTGTGGTCCCTGCTAAGGTCAGGCGTACCAGACCCCAAACTCCTTCTTCTGTTGTTGAGGTGCAGGAACCGCAGGTCACTTGTAGGAGGCAGAGACGTACTAGAGCCGCTATTCCTTTTGGTGAACAGGCAAGCACCAGCGGCCTAGTACACCCTGGACGAACATCCAGCACTGCAGTATCACGTGGTGACGTGGCGAGTCCCATAAGTGCAGTTTCAGCTGGCGAGGTGGCAAGCACAAGTAGTGTCCCGCTGCCACCAAGAAGACGACAAAGACAGGCCCGTCGTGCCCATAGTGCCCTTCCTGCAGAATTCGCCAATCCTGATTGGGTGCCCACCACTTCTGCAGAACCCATACTTCCCCCATTCACTGGCCAACCCGGTATTCAGGTGGAAACAGCTGATTTTACGTCACTTGATTTTTTTTCGCTGTTTTTCACCGAAGATCTCTATAGATCTATTGTGGACCAAACCAATTTGTACGCTGGTCAACACATCGCTGCTAATCCCCAGTTGTCCACCCTTGCCAGAGATTGGAGACCAATTAGATTTAAGATCTTTCTGGGCCTTTCCCTCATCATGGGCGTAGTTAAAATGGGTACGTTGCGTTCATATTGGTCCACTGAGCCAATGTACCATATGCCCGTGTTCTCTGCCTCCATGTCCAGGGCACGATACGAACAGATTTTGCGGTTCATGCACTTCAACGACAATGAACTCTGTCGTCCTCGTGGAGACCCTGCATACGATCGGCTCTATAAAATTCGGCCCCTCATAAACCATTTCAACCAACGTTTTGCAGACTTGTTTACTCCCCATCAAGTTGTCTGTGTTGACGAGTCCCTGATTAAGTTTACTGGCCGCTTGTCATTCAAACAATACCTTCCCAGCAAGCGTGCCAGATACGGGGTCAAGATGTATAAGCTCTGTGACAGGGCCACAGGCTATACATGTAAATGTATGGTTTATGAGGGCAAAGATAGCCACATAGAGCCGACAAACTGCCCTGACTACATAGGGAGCGCTGGCAAGATTGTGTGGGACTTGGTGTCACCCTTATTCGGAAAGGGGTACCACTTGTACGTGG
This sequence comes from Lithobates sylvaticus, assembly GCA_028564925.1. Lineage (NCBI taxonomy): Eukaryota > Metazoa > Chordata > Amphibia > Anura > Ranidae > Lithobates > Lithobates sylvaticus. The sequence goes on from CM053038.1 coordinate 151,113,444, forward strand.
ACAATTATTACACGAGCGTGCCACTGTTTAGTCATTTGTTTGATCATCAGATTGGAGCATGTGGCACCGTGCGACCTAATCGCCGGGGCTTTCCCCAGCGGCTTGTAGAGTCCCGTCTTAGGCTGGGGGAGAGAGCCTGCTTGAAGTGTAATAACTTGCTCGCTATGAAGTGGAGGGATAATAAGAATGTTTTTGTTCTTACCTCCCTTCATGCAGACACGACGGTCCAAATTACTACGGCGGCTGGTGTTGTGACGAAACCCCTCTGTGTCCACGAGTACAACCAAAACATGGGAGGGGTGGACCCCAACGACCAGTTGTTGGCGCCGTACCTAGTTGCCCGTAAGGCTAGACGCTGGTACAAAAAAGTGTCTATTTACCTTTTCCAATTGGCTTTGCTGAACGCTCATGTGCTATACGGAGCTTCAGGACGTACTGGATCCTTCCTTAAATTCCAGGAAGAGATCATCGGAGCCCTTCTGTTTCCAGACGGTGCTCCACCTCACATTCCCCAACCAAATGCAGTTAGCCGGCTGCATGAGCGGCATTTTATTTATGTCCTCCCGAGTACCCCTAACCAACGAGCCCCCCAAAGTAAATGTCGTGTCTGCAGAAAGCGCGGATTTAGGCGTGACACCCGCTATTATTGTCCCCGCTGTCCTGACAATCCTGGTCTTTGCATCAGTGAATGTTTCGAACGCTACCATACACTAGTTGAGTATTAGCGTAGGTTACAGCATTGCACAGACTAGGCACACGTTCTCAAGAATGCCATCGCATTTTGAGACCAAAACCGCTGGAACCGTTACAACAGTTCCGTTAGAACTGTTACAGTTACAAACAAAAGTTTAAAAAAAAAAAAAAAAAAAATAAAAAAACAAAAAAAATATAAAATAAAAAAACCAAAAAGAGTTGTTGTTTTATTGTTCTCTCTCTCTATTCTCTCTCTATTGTTCTCTTTTTTACTGTATTCTATTCTGCAATGTTTTATTGTTAACCATTTTTTTTTGTTTTCAGGTACGCCATTCAGTTGCAGCGCGGATTTATCTATCTTGACAGCAACCGTGTTTGCTCCCACGATACATAAAGCCGTGGCTCCAACGCTGTAGGAGGTGAGTTCACCACCACAGTTAAAAAAAAAAGAGCATATATGCCGAAGCATAGGGGCAGCAGAGGGCGGAGGAGCGATTTGCTCCTAATGCCGCCTACATACAGTTGAAATTTCGACGGAGGCTTGCCCGTGGAAAATTCCGACCGCGTGTACGCGGCATAACTTTTTTGCGGGAGGATGCCCCCATGCTTCGGCATATATATATTTTAGGCACAGGTTGCGTTAAAAAATGTTTTATTTTTTACTATGTTTTTTTTGGTATTTGCTTTGCAGGTATGGTAAATCTTACTGTTATACTGTAATGTTACTTTGTTTTATTGTTAACCATAATTTGCTTAGCAGGTACGCCATTCAGCTGCAGCGCGGATTTATTTATCTTGACAGCAACAGCGTTTGCTCCCACGATACATAAATCCGTGACTCCAGCGCTGTTGGAGGTGATTTCACCACCACAGTTAAAAACAAAATGGTGCATGTATGCCCATCATTAGAAGTGGGTGGATGAAGGGAGGTATTCTAATGGTGGGCATACCCACCGATCAATCTTTTTTTTTCGTTCAGCCCACAGGCTGCATGAAAAAAAGATTACAATATATGCCAAACAAGGGCCAGCAACGTACTGGTATGTTGCTGGACTTTGAGTGGTTATACCAGAATGATGCCAGCAGGATTAGGCATTATCTTGGTATCATTCTTTTCAGCCAGCGGTCGGCTTTCATGTAAAAGCAATCCTAGTGGCTAATTAGTCTCTAGACTGCTTTTACAAGCAGTGGGAGGGAATGCCCCCCCCCCCCTCCCACCGTCTTCCATGGTTTTCTCTGGCTCTCCTGTCCCAACAGGGAACCTGAGAATGCAGCCGGTGGTTCCGCCAGCTGACCATAGAGCTGATCAGAGACCAGAATGGCTCCAATCATCTCTATGGCCTAAGAAACCGGAAGCTACGAGCATTTCATGACTTATATTTCGCCGGATATAAACAGCGCCATTGGGAAATTGGGAAAGTATTTTATCACACCGATCTTGGTGTGGTCAGATGCTTTGAGGGCAGAGGACAGATCTAGGGTCTAATGGACCCCAATTTTTTCAAAAAAGAGTACCTGTCACTACCTATTGCTATCATAGGGGATATTTACATTCCCTGAGATAGCAATAAAAATGATAAAAAATATATATAAATGAAAGGAACAGTTGAAAAATAAAATAAAAAAGCAAAATCAATAATAATAAAAAAAAAAAAAAAAAAAAAAAAAAAAAAAAAAAAAAGCACCCCTTTCCCCCCCTGCTCTCGCGCAAAGGTGAACGCAAGCGTCGGTCTGGCGTCATATGTAAACAGCAATTGCACCATGCATGTGAGGTATCACTGCGAAGGTCAGATCGAGGGCAGTAATTTTAGCAGTAGACCTCCTCCGTAAATCTAAAGTGGTAACCTGTAAAGGCGTTTAAATGCTTTTAAAAATGTATGTAGTTTGTCACCGCTGCACGTTTCTGCGCAATTTTAAAGCATGTCGTGTTTGGTATCCATGTACTCGGCCTAAGATCTAATTTTTTATTTCATCAAATATTTGGGCAAGATAGTGTGTTTTAGTGCATTAAAATTTAAAAAAAGTGTGTTTTTCCCAAAAAAATGCGTTTGAAAAATCGCTGCGCAAATACTGAGTGAAAAAAAAAAATGAAACACCCACCATTTTAATCTGTAGGGCCTTTGCTTTAAAAAAATATATATTGTTTGGGGGTTCAACGTAATTTTCTTGCAAAAAAAAATTATTTTCTCATGTAAACAAAAAGTGTCAGAAAGGGCTTTGTCTTCAAGTGGTTAGAAGAGTGGGTAATGTGTGACATAAGCGTCTAAATGTTGTGCATAAAATGCCAGGACAGTTCAAACCCCCCCCCCCCCCCCCAAATGACACCATTTTGGAAAGTAGACACCCCAAGCTTTTTGCTGAGAGGCATGTCGAGTCCATGGAATATTTTATATTTTGACACAAGTTGCGGGAAAAATAATAATTATTTTATTTATTTTTATTTTTTTGCACAAAGTTATCACTAAATGATATATTGCTCAAACATGCCATGGGCATATGTGGAATTACACCCCAAAATACATTCTGCTGCTTCTCCTGAGTACGGAGATACCACATACGTGAGACATTTTGGGAGCCTAGCCGCGCACGGGACCCCAAAAACCAAGCAACACCTTCAGGATTTCTAAGGGTGTGAATTTTTGAATTCACTCCTCACTGCCTATCACAGTTTCAGAGGCCATGGAATGCCCAGATGGCACAAAATACCCCCAAATGACCCCATTTTGGAAAGTAGACACCCCAAGCTATTTGCTGAGAGGTATGGTGAGTATTTTGCAGATCTCGCTTTTTGTCACAAAGTTTTGAAAATTGAAAAAAAAATAAAAATAAAAAAATTTTCTTTTCTTTCTTCATTTTCAAAAAAAAATGAGAGCTGCAAAATACTCACCATGCCTCTCATAAAATAGCTTGGGGTGTCTACTTTCCAAAATGGGGTCATTTGGGGGGGTTTTGTGCCATCTGGGCATTTTATGGCCTTCAAAACTGTGATAGGTAGTGAGGAGTGAAATCAAAAATTTACGCCCTTAGAAATCCTGAAGGCGGTGCTTGGTTTTCGGGGTCCCGTACACGGATAGGCTCCCAAAAATTCCCACACATGTGGTATCCCCGTACTCAGGAGAAGCAGCAGAATATATTTTGGGGTGTAATTCCATATATGCCCATGGCATGTGTGAGCAATATATAATTTAGTGACAACTTTGGGCAAAAAAAAAAAAAAAAAAAAGTTTGTCATTTTTCCCGCAACTTGTGGCAAAATATAAAATATTCCATGGACTCAACATGCCACTCAGCAAATAGCTTGGGGTGTCTACTTTCCAAAATGGGGTCATTTGGGGGGGTTTTGTGCCATCTTGGCATTTTATGGCCTTCAAAACTGTGATAGGTAGTGATAGGTAGTGAGGAGTGAAATCAAAAATTTACGCCCTTAGAAATCCTGAAGGCGGTGCTTGGATTTCGGGGTCCCGTACACGGATAGGCTCCCAAAAAGTCCCACACATGTGGTGTCCCCATACTCAGGAGAAGCACCAGAATTTATTTTGGGGTGTAATTCCACATATGCCCATGGCATGTGTGAGAAATATATCATTTAGTGACAACTTTGGGCAAAAAAAAAAAAAAAAAAAGTTTGTAATTTTTCCCGCTACTTGTGGCAAAATATAAAATATTCCATGGACTCAACATGCCACTCAGCAAATAGCTTGGGGTGTCTACTTTCCAAAATGGGGTCATTTGGGGGGGTTTTGTGCCATCTTGGCATTTTATGGCCTTCAAAACTGTGATAGGTAGTGAGGAGTGAAATCAAAAATTTACGCCCTTAGAAATCCTGAAGGCGGTGCTTGGATTTCGGGGTCCCGTACACGGATAGGCTCCCAAAAAGACACATGTGGTATCCCCATACTCAGAAGAAGCAGCAGAATTTATTTTGGGGTGTAATTCCACATATGCCCATGGCATGTGTGAGAAATATATCATTTAGTGACAACTTTTTGTAAACATTTTTTTTTTTTTTTTTTTGTCATTATTCAATCATTTGGGACAAAAAAATAAAATATTCAATGGGCTCAACATGCCTCTTAGCAATTTCCTTAGGGTGTCTACTTTCCAAAATGGGGTCATTTGGGGGGGTTTTGTACTTCCCTGCCATTTTAGCACCTCAGGAAATGAGATAGGCAGTCATAAACTAAAAGCTGCGTAAATTCCAGAAAATGTACCCTAGTTTGTAGACGCTATAACTTTTGCGCAAACCAATAAATATACGCTTATTGACATTTTTTTTACCAAAGACATGTGGCTGAATACATTTTGGCTTAAAAGTATGACTAAAATTGAGTTTATTGGATTTTTCTTATAACAAAAAGTAGAAAATATCATTTTTTTTCAAAATTTTCGGTCTTTTTCCGTTTATAGCGCAAAAAATAAAAATCGCAGAGGCAATCAAATACCATCAAAAGAAAGCTCTATTTGTGGGAAGAAAAGGACGCAAATTTTGTTTGGGTACAACATTGCATGACCGCGTAATTACCAGTTAAACCAGTGCAGTGCGAAATTGTAAAAAGTCCTCTGGTCTTTAGGCTGCATAATGGTCCGGTCTGAAAGTGGTTAACATGATAGGGGACATTTAGGTTGGGCTTTAATATTTATTCACTAGATATATTTGGTTGGTGATCTGAATGCTGGTTTTTATCTATAAATTGAAATATTACTTTTAGGGGTTTGACACAGAATACATTTCACCTCACCTGATTTTGTGAAGACTGGTGAGCACAGGTAGACATTTTGAGAATATGCCCATCATTTTATCATCAATTTTCCATCCTGTGGTTAAAGAGACAAAATGAAATAGATTTTCAAAATCTAGCACAACCAGAAAGTCTTTGCACTATAAGGCCAAATCTATTTTTTTTTTGAGTGCAAGCCACCAAACGAAAGACTTTATAAGGCAGATATTTACATACTATATAAGTTTATATGTCCATGCTCTTCATGTCTTTTTTTTTTTATTTCCCTTTAATTTACAATTTGCTTTTTAAGGATAATCATACCAATAAAAATAGTGTACACCTCATCCTACTACCTACCAACATATCCCTTTGCGGTCTGCCCCAGACCCTTGCTTTTATGTAAAATATTTTAGTGATTCTCTCTCCACTTTGCACTTCATTGCAGTACAAATCCAGAGTTCAATGGTTGAAGAAATATATGTAGGAAGAGTATAAGTAAGAGGCAAAGAATCAAGGGTTACTTTGGCTATACAGGGTTTGAAATATCAATTGCTGCTTGGCAGTCTCTCCTCAACAGAAATTGATTGTTTGATTAACCTCTGTCGAAGGGACAGGCTGAAAAATATTACTGTACTATATGTACTCTGACAGCGGCGGATCAAAATACAGTGTCTCAGCTGGGGAGATTCCTCCATTCACTTCACTTGTGTGGATGAAGGAATCTGCTAGTTTCCTGAACAAACAAAAAAAGCCAGCTTTACTTCCAATTAAATTGTGCAGAATTTTTGTTGTAGAACACAATCACCATGATTAGGTGGCTCTCAAACACACACTGACCCTTCAGGAGTGCAGGAAAACAGCAGTGCAACACAAATGGTTTTAGATTCAGAAAATATTTATTTCATCATAGAAATAAAAGGCAAACGACTTGCACATTTAAAATAATCTGAGATGATCTAAGACAAAGGGCTATAAAGTACCGTAACTCCTTTACCAGGGATCAGAGGTCTGTTTTTAATATAAAAAAAAAGGGGGGGGGGAATTTAATGTGATTATAAATGCTAAAGAATACATGGTTATACAGCCTTTAAAACTACTAGCTTCTGAAGCCTGTCCTTAGTAGGCTCAAGGTGCTCTAATATGCACATCACTAAATTCAGAAATTAAAGCTATGGTTGGCCCCATCCTCTTCCCCGACTTTTATTTGAAAACTGCCTGCAACCAAATTGGTCTGGTGCCGCCATTGCTGGACTGCTATTGCTGGAAACGAGAATACTAGTTGTCTGGTTGTGTCTGGCTTTGTGTCATGAAATGTCAGAATTTCTTCTCTCCATACTTGATCTATGTTAATAACACAACAAGCAATAAAGCCATTGGATCAGCACGGCAGGCAGAAAACTGGTATTTGGAGGGGTCATAAGTGGCATCCCACATATTTTGTTGATGACAGGCTTCATTATTATGTCCTCAGGCTGTCTTTTTTAAATATTCCATACCTTCATTTATTGTTGCGTTTTTCATAAATTAACCTGCCAACATCTGAAACCAAAAGGGTAGAATATGAATGATAGGAATTTTCACCTCTGATAGAAATTTCCCGCACAGATCTCCCGTCTTCATTGTCCACTTCTATTTGGATACTTGGCTTGAAGTATGAGAAGCGGTCTTTGATATGGGCAATCGGGCCGTCTTTGTCTGAAATCCAGTCTGTGTCATCTGCTGGTAAATACCATTCTACATTAGTTTTACAGCTGCACTTTAAAGTGCAAAGCAACATATGCACTTTAACAGTGTCCCCACCAGCAGCTTATACTTAATTTATTTTTGTTCCAGGAGTGAGCAAAGAAAGACCTATGTAAATTTTAAGCTAGCACAGGGCTGAGGACACTTTCTCTGCCCTATGTGTGCTGTGCACCCAAGCTGTCATACAGGAGAAAGAAGGGCTTCTCTATGTCCAGAAATACTGGATACTTTCTTCACTCCCAGTGGCTGAATGAAGCATTGGGAAAAAAAATGAAAGGTGAACATGTACAGATGGGGAGGATGGTTCCTAGAGGGGGTTCCTAGCTGCCGACTCTCTCAGCTAATTGCTCCCACTCACAGCGATGCAGTGATCACAAGGGAGTGATCGGCCCTGAACGCAGGCAGTCTGCATCCAGGGTCAATCACTCAAATGTGATCGCTGCTTGAGCAATTACATGCAAGTGGACGCGATTAGCTGCGAGCACCGGCAGAGTCCTACTGGTTTTTATGGGGTTGTCCACTTGCAGTGAATCACGCGAACACTCTAAGGGATTCTCGCAGCTGATCCTAGACTGATCCTAGATCCAGGGGTTGATTTGCCCCTGCAAGGCTGAGTTCAGATTTTTTTAGATAATGGTATTGTGCTACAAATGTGGAAAATAATCAAATAACTCAGTGCTTCTTTAATAAACATCCTCAAATCTTACAAGCTGTTCATTCTTTGTAGATATTTACATAATTAGATTATGCTGCTGAGACACTTCTACAGTACAATGCAATGTGGATGCTTTTTGGAGGTGCTTCGGGATGCCATTTTGATGGGGCCCCCTGGAGACCCCCTACTGACATTGATCCAAACAAAGTATGTCTAAATCAAGAACAGGTAGCAGGAGAGTTGTTCAGTACAATATTGGGGACTGGTTTTGTGGACACATATTATCAGGAAAAAGGGAGGACATCAGTATATGGAATTAACTTTTAGGGCCCATTCACAATGACCGGCAGCCCAAACCGCTGTTGCCTGCACAACATTTTGGGCTGCAGAGCAGTGCAGTAGGGGGTGGTGTGATAAGCCTACCCAATTCCCACACAGTTCCCTTTTTTTTTTTTTAACAAACTTGTAACACTTCTTTCATGTAACTGCACAGCAGCATAGTGTGTTGAGCTTCTGTGCAGTGACATGCATGACAGAGCATAATATCACACCACTCTGGAATGTAGCGTAACACTGCATTCTGGTCTGAACATGACACACGGAAAACTATTGTGGAGAAAAGCAGTTAACTGCACATAGGTGTACGTTTAATAAACTGTGATAAGCCGAGATCATGATGATCTCAGCTTATCTCAGAGCATTGCCGGTTTAATATACTGAGATGAGTACTGGAGAACTTATTCTTCTCTTCTCATCTCAGTACACAAAACGGCTGCATTGACTGCAATAGAAACGGCCTGTTTAATATACAGTGATACCACTTTATCACTGTGCTTCTCTGCGCCTGTGATAGACAGTATGCATCCCAGTATTGGACCCGCATTCTGTCTATCACAGGCGCAGGGTCAGGAGGAGGCGGGGCTGTGTGTCACGGCGAGCGGAGCAGAGCAGATTTAAATGTAAGCTGTTATAGCGTGCTATACCGCTCTGCAATCCCGCGGGTCTCCGCTTCCTCCTGTTATGATCCGGCCACCAATGGGGACACAGTGAATCTGAAATGGGGGCACACTGAGTCGGCAATGGGGGCACACTGAGTCGGCAATGGGGGCACACTGAGTCGGCAATGGGGGCACACTGAGTCGGCAATGGGGGCACACTGAGTCGGCAATGGGGGCACACTGAGTCGGCAATGGGGGCACACTGAGTCGGCAATGGGGGCACACTGAGTCGGCAATGGGGGCACACTGAGTCGGCAATGGGGGCACAATTAATCTCCAATGGGGGCACAATGAATCTGCAATGCTGGGCACAATGAATCTGCAATGCTGGGCACAATGAATCTGCAATGCTGGGCACAATGAATCTGCAATGCTGGGCACAATGAATCTGCAATGCTGGGCACAATGAGTCAGCAATGGGGGCACAATGAGTCAGCAAAGGGGGCACAATGAGTCTGCAAAGGGGGGCACAATGAGTCTGCAAAG